>JAODAL010024725.1:17500-59996 GCA_025379985.1 Phyllomedusa bahiana | reverse complement strand
GTGTGACCTCCACACTGTTATTGTGCCACTCTGTGGCCAAATACTGTTTTGCGCCTCCGAAGTCATTGTGCCACTCCCTGTTTCCCATCGCTGCGCGTGCCTCCACACTGTTTGGCCACTCGGGGCCCAAATATGTTTTGCCGCTCCAAATGTCATTTTCCACTCCCTGATCCTGCTGCTGCTGTCGTGACCTCCACACTGTATCTTGTGCCACCTGTGGCCATAATACTGTTTTGCCGCCTCCAGAATTTTATTGTGCCACTGCCTGATCTCATGCTGCTGCTGTCGTGACCTCCACACTTTTACATTGTGCCACTCTGTGGCCTAATACTGTTTTGCCGCCCCAGAATTTCATTGTGCCACTGCCTGATTTTTTTACTGCTCCCGCCGTGACCTCCACACTGTTAATTGTGCCACTCTGTGGCCTAATACTGTTTTGACGCCTCCAGAATGTCATTGTGCCACTGCCTGAACTCATGCTGCTGCTGTCGTGACCTCCACACTGTTTCATTGTGCCACTCTGTGGCCTAATACTGTTTTCCCGCTCTCAGAATGTCATTGTCCCACTGCCTGACCTCATACTGCTGCCGCCGTGACCTCGCTCTCGGGTCTTTTGTGCCACTCTGTGGGCTTCCTCGTGTTTTGCCCCCTCCAGAATGTAAAATTGTGCCACTGCCTGCCCTCATGCTGCTGTGGCTGCCGCCGCCCACCTCCACACTCTGTCACTAATGTTGCCACCCGAGCTCTCAGCTTGCTTTTTTCCAGCTTTGCTGGCATGACTTATGGCTACATTCCCGCTTAGTTTTTTGGTCAGTTTTGCCCTCTTAAGTGCCCAGGGAATTTTATAGTGAAGCGATTCTAAGAGCGGCGGCAGTCATCTGCGTGTCATACTAAAACACAACATTGTATGAAGACCAAACCAAGCTCCCTCTGCATATTTAAGCATGGCACAAACTTCTAAAGCACCCTGCAGGCTCTGTGCAGCCTGGAAAAAAGCTGCTTTTTAACGCGATTACGTGCCGAAGTAATTCGGTCCGAATTTATTTTTGTCGGAAAATTCGGCGAAGTGGCCGAATTGAATTTTTGAGAAATTTGCCCATCTCTAAACATGTTCTTTTGGATCAACACTTTAGAAAAATAGGCTGAACTGGATGGACATCTGTCTTTTTTCGGCCTTACAAACTATGTAACTATGTGCAAACAAAAACATGAATGTGCATGAGCAAATCCAATTCTATTCGTCTTCACTACATATTTATAACCAAATAATCACAAGAACAATGTAGAATCAATTAATCAACATCTTATAAACTAAACTGCTAGAACAAAATGAATAGGATTTTTGAACTCAGCAGCACTGAAATACCCAGAATATGGTTACAATTTCTAGATACAAAAAGAAAGTGTTTTGTTCCCCAGTGTTATACAATGCAAAAGGGTGTTCTAATGATTGGGCCCCTTACTGGTCAGGTATCCTAGGGTGACTAAATCTTACTGTGAAAAAAAAATCACCCCCTTTTTGGCATATTACAAATAAAAATAAATTATTAATAAAGTTACACATAATTGGTATCGTCGTGTCCGAAAGTCTCATCCATCCAAAAATTGTACCAATTAAAAGTACACTTCAGCCCGCAAAAAAATGCCCTGTCACTCAGGTTCATAGGTGGAAGAACAAAAAGTTATTGGTCGCAGTAAACGGCGCTGCGGTGCAAACTCAAAAAATAGAAAATGTTTGGATTTTTTTATGTTACTTTTTTTTTCTGTTTCCTAGGATATTCTATGGTACGGTAAATTACACCATTATAAAGTACATCTTGTCCTGCAAAATAAAAGCCCTCATATGTCTGTGGAGATGGAAAAATAAAAAAGTTATGGCTCTTAGAAGGCAGAGAAAAAAAACCTGACATGACAAAAAAAAAACAGGCTGCGGTGGGAAAGTTTTGTAATGAACGTGCGAAATTGCTTGAGCTTTTGTTTCTTGGTGCTTTTTTTTGCAGAAATGCATGGCATTAGCTGCTGTGGATTTCTGCAATAAATCGCACCAAAAAATGTGCCCAAAAACGCACCAAAAATGCTCCGTGTGAAAAAACCCTTAGGCTATGTTCACACGGGTTAAAATGGGGTGCATTTCAATCCGTATTTCGTGCCGTACTGCGCTCAAATACGAGCGAAATGCGCCCCAGTCATTATGGTAATCCACAGTTCTCATAGAGAACTATGGATTACGCCTCCTCTCCCCACTCGTGCAATACGCTGCAGGGGGGAGATAAGTGACATGTCAATTACTAGCGGCGAATACGCGCCACTAGTAATGAATGTCTATGGGGCCGGTGACCTCCCGAACACACGGCGTAATTGCGGGGCGTAATTTTGTCCTGCAATTATGCGGTGTGAACATAGCCTTAGGGAAAACTTTTCAGTTTTTGGATGTAAAAAATGTGCCATGATGATTGACAGCAAGCAACAAAGTTGAAACACATCATAAGAAAGTTTCATAACTTTTCTGAAGAGATACATTTTTTGTCTCTCTTCTAAGCATTATTTACGTTGGAGTTCCCGTAGCTCAGATGCATTTTTATTTCAGTCATTCCAATTTTGCACAATGTGACAGAAAGGGAAAAGCTAAAGTAATGCTTTCATTCTGCAGGAGCCTCACACACCTGCTCAATGCAGCTTTTCACTTGTATAATTATTACGGAGCAAGGTGAGATCTCGTATTGATTGCTGAGAATCATTGCATGTACAGCACCCAGCTGGGCCACCTGTGTCTGAGGATGATAAAGCAGAGCTGCTCTATCATGCTGTTTATGAGACTGTCACACTGTGAAGCTGCCTTTATCAAAGACTGAAATGCACCAAATTAAATCTGACTAATGGAGAATTCTAGAAGAACAGCAAAAAATTATGTCACAATCCTGGGGATGCTGCTCAGAGTTACTGTTTGTTATAACCCAAAGGAGTATCTGTATTACAGCACTACTACATCAATTACTTCAATAGCATTAGGGAATTATGAATTAAAGAGGACCTGTGGCTATTAGTAATTTCTCTACATTGTGTGGCTCCCGTTATTCCTTCTAGAAATTCATTACCTATCTGTCAACTGGGTGTTACCAATTGGAGGTGTGTCCCTGCTCAGTCTGATACTGTCCAATTAGTGCTGACAGTCAGTATGTATAGGACACACTCCTTTAAAATTTGAATGGTAACACCCATCTGACAGATTCAGTAAGGCCGGGTTCACACCGCGTATTACAGATTGTACAGTACGCACCGCAATACACGTTTATTGCGCTGTTGAAATGATGTGCTTGCAAGCACGTAATTTTAACAGCGCAAACTCCATATAAAGCCCGAAGCACATCTGTGCCTTTTATACTTTACTATTTGCCAACGCGTAAACAGAAAAGTAGTAACATCTCACTTCTTTACAGACGCGCGCTAAAAGACACAGCCTGTGATTGACACCACGTATTTTACATTGATGTCTATGACAACTGTATTGTACATTGTTTGGGCCGTAGAACACAGGCACAGCTTTGTGCTACCTTTTTGGATGCATTTGACGCAGTACGTTTTACGTATTGCAAAAACGCATCCAAGACGCCGTCTGCACAGGAAGAGGGGAAAGGACGGTGTAAATGGCCAGGTCAGGAGCTGGTTAAAGTCGACCAATTTTAACTTAATTCCATCTTCAGTAGTGTCCTAAAGCCAGTGTGAAATATACTTGAAATGCCTATGTATTTAATGAAAAAACAAATAAAATGCTATATATATTGTATGTTACATTGTACATTATATAATATTATGTACAACACATTATATACACAATCACTCACCTCTTACTGCAGAGCATCTGCTATAGACCCAGGGCAGGAGACTGCAGACATTACTGGCAGGTCAGGAAGAGTCCATGTCACCCTTCATGGGAACAAGAGAATTGATAGAAATTTCTATACAAAGCAATATACCAACGGAAAGAATAACAATATTGACTATGTAACATCAGAAAACGAATATAGCATGGCACATGCCAATTGTAAGGAGCAAACAATGACTACTGAGTCTTAAATGTTAATTAGGGTTAAGTGCCCTGTAACACAACATGGTACGCCCCAGGTGAGCTGCCGGCTTGGTCACAGTTGTCCCTGGATACTCAGGTGACAGCTATACTGAGTTATACTGTATTACTACTTCCTCAAGGAGGCTGAACACTTATTCATCATAACAGCCAAAGAACATCAAAATTCTTCATTATCAGGAGTTGTTCATATGCCGTTTTTGAACTCTTATTTTGGGGCAAATTCAGTACTGAAACAGCGGCAAAATAAGCATCTAGAATGTGGAAAAACCGACAATAGGCTGCCTCACATTTACTTCAATGTAAAGTATTTCTCGCCACATAATGTCCGCGCCTACAAAGAATTGATGTAATTTATTTGAGGCATTTACGCACCGACAAATAATAAAGTATAGGAGGCAGCAATCTGTCTCAGGCATCCGCATCATTTCCATGTTAAAATTCAATGTTTGCAAGCACAGAATTTTCTAGGAGGAAACAACGTGTTTTCGTCACAGACACTGTGTGAATATCTGCTTCATGTAAAGTCCCCCTTAGTATTGATTTAACTTTATGATACATTGCAGTGAATAAAAAAAAAATAGGTATAACATCTCCTCACAGCCTTAAATTTTAAAGGGAACCTGTCGTATACTGCTGCCATATCTGAGAGCAGTATATGATAGTAGGAGAGAAGCTGAGCTCTGTGATATATAGGGTTATATATAGAGGAGAGAAGCTGAACTCTGTGATATATAGGTGATATATGATATATGTGATAGAAGCTAGCCTACTGTGAGATATATAGAGTTTATGATTGGAGGACAGAAGCTGAGAGCTCTGTGATAAAAGGGTAAAATGAAGAGAGAGAAGCTGAGCTCTGTGATATATAGGATTGTATAAAATAGAGGGAGATAAGCTGATCTACTGTGATATATAGGTAATATGATAGAAGAGAGAGCTGAACTCCTGTGAAATATAGGATTATATAATAGAGGGAGAGAAGCCTAGCTCTGTGATATATAGGTTATATGAGAGGCGAGAGAAGCGGAGCTCTGTGATATATAGGGTTATATGATACAGGAGAAGAGAGTCTGAGCTCTGTGAAATAATAGGTTATATGACAGAGGTGAGTATACGCTGAGCTCTGTGATATATAGGATTATATAATAGAGGGAGAGCAGCTGAGCTCTGTGATATATATGGGTAATATGAGAGGGAGATAACTGAGCCTCTGTGATATATAGGTTATACTAAAGATGTGAGAGAAGCTGAGCTCTTGTATATATCGGTTATATGAGAGGGATAAGAAGCTGATCTGGAATATGAAGGTTTTATATTACAGTAGGAAGAAGGAAGCGTAGCTCAGTGATATATAGGGTTACTATGATAGAGGGAGGAACGAGCTCTGTGATATATTGGGGATATATGATAAGGGAGAGAAGAGCTGATGCTCTGTGACATAATAGGATATATTAATAGAGAGAGAAGCTGAGCTCTGATATATATAGGGTTATATGAATAGAGGAGAGAAAGCTGAACTCTGTGTATATATAGGTTTATATGATATAGATGGAGAAGCTGAGCTCTGTGATATGACAGGTTATAGATGATAGAGGGATTATGAGCTGAGCTCCTGTATATAAAGGAGGTTCTATGATAGAGGGAGAGAAGCTGAGCTCTGTGATATATAGGGTTAATATATAGAAGAGAGAAGCAGATCCTGTTGATATAGTAGGGTTATAGGATATGAGGGAGAGAAGCTTGAGCTCTGTGATAATATAGGTTTATAATGAAGAGAGGAGAGAAGCTGAGCACTGTTGATTAATTGGGTTATATTCTAGAGGAGAGGAGCTGAGCTCTGTGATAATAGGGTTATATGATAGAGGGAGAGAAATCTGATCTCTGTAATATATAGGGATAAATGATTGGAAGGAGAGGAGCTAGCTCTGTTATATATAGGTTTAAAGATAGAGGGAGAGAAGCTGAGCTCTGTGATATATAGGATATATAAAGCGTCGAAGAAAAGCTGAGCTCTGATGATAAATAGTGGTAATAAGATAGAGGGAGAAGAAGCTGAGTCTCTGTGACATAATTGTGGATTATATTTGCTAGAGGAGAGAAGTTTAAGCTCTGAATATATAGGGTTATATGATAGAGGCAGAAGCCTGACCTGGTGATATAATAGGGTTTAGATAAGCTATTAGAGAGAATCCGACTACGGCAGTCCACCTCCGAAATGGGGTAGCTGTAGTGCTAAGCTCTTGTTATTATAATAAAATAAAATAAATAAAAATCCTTACCGTTTATAATCGCAGGAAAGAATAGAAAAATCCTCCTGTAGTTCTGAGAATTTTATTTTTAAAATATGAATATAAAAAACAATCAATATATAAAAAAATCCACGCGTTTCTGCTGTTCATCCTCGCACGCTTCCTCATGAGTTCTGACAATATTCACAATCTCCTTTCCTCTAAATAGTCTACAGAGGCGCCACCTGTTTCTTTTTGTGAAAGTACCCAATCCTATGTCGCCCTTCATCCTTTCTTATACAACATATACAAAACAACGTATTCATAGTCACAAAATCACAAGCATTTAAAATACACAAGCCATTTAAAATTGCAAACTCTGCAACCACATTCCTTTAAAAACTGAACAATAAAAGCCAATACCTGGTGTTCTACATATAATTTCCTTTCCTGCCTCTCTGACTGTGAATTACCTCCAGCGGCGCCTCCCTGGCAGAACAGGAAGTTCTCGTCATCAGCCAGATTTGTACTTTTTTGTGGGGAAAGCCATTACCGAGGGGACGTGTAAATAAAAGGGAATTTGGAAGGTTGTGATAATACAAAAAAACCCTAAAGACCGTTCTTCTATCACCTCCCAAAGGTGCAACAAGTGCGCATTACAACCCCCCTGGGAGACCAATAGTTTCAAGGTATTGATTCCACATTAATCGAAATCTAATCTAACCCAGATACTTGGACATCCTCTACAACCGTATGTTGTTTCCTGCGAAGCTTCCTGAAAGATTCCGACCATGTGCCATCAGGGATATTGGCGGATATGAAATGGAGGAGTCCTACCATTATCCTCACCATGGACGCTCATGGGAGCCTATACTCCAACATTAGGCACGATTTAGGCATTCGGCTGATTGGATTATACTCTAGAGGAGAGATACGAAAATATCTACTCTATCAAGAGACCTTCCTTTTGGAGTGTGTCTCGATTTATCTAGAAGAATAAAGTTACTTTGAGTAGCAATGGTACCCAATACCATCAGCAGGTTGCAACTGCGATGGGACAAGGTTGCCCATCGCTGGCCAACCTGTTTTATGGGTAACTTTGAAGATCTATATACCTCTCAGATTACAATAAAATACAGGCAGACAATCGTCTACTATAAAAGAGGTTCATGACGACTTGATATTCATATGGAGTGGGCACTTTGGAGGAAGCAGCTAGTTTTTTATAGGATCTAAATACAAATCTGCAGGCATAAGTTAACTTCCACTATAAATAAGGATCATCCAATATTTAGACTTATATCTGTACCATGATAAGGGTAGAGTCTGCACAAAAACTCATTTTAAACAAGTGACACTAACAACTTTATACATTTCTCCAGTAACCATTACAAAAAATGGACATAACTGTTACCTTGTTGTGACAATTACGGCGTGTCCATAAAAATTGTACTCAGATGTCATCAATCAGGAGCTGGCACAAATTCTTTCAGAAAGGTTTAGGGATAAGGGTTATCCCAAATCCCTTCTTGAGGATGCAAAGAATTATAGCCGCAAAAAAAACGCAGAGTGAATATGTCTACTCCAAAAAAAGAGATAAGACAGGGGGTGATTTTATAAAAAATCTAGTTACATCATATTCATCCCAACATTCTGAATTATAATTCCATCTAAAAAAACATTGGGGTATCCTACGGTTTGGACCCATTTTGAGGAAGACTAAGATTACGTTAAAACCAAGTATCACATACAGAAGAGCCAAAACCATAAATAATTCAGTGGCCCCATTCCCGAGAAAGAATACGAAAAAAAAACCTTGAGAGGTTCATAGGGCCATCGTGGAAGGATAACAATGTGCCTTTTTCCCCACAGCAAATGTTGCTCTATGTTGCAATAGGTACAGTCCTTTCGTCCACATTCACAAATGAAAAATTCGAAGATCCGTTTTAATTTAAACTGTTAGACTTGTAATGTGGTTTATCTTATTACTTGCAGCTGCGGCAAGCAGGTACCGTTGGGAGGACAACCACAAAACTCTCCCCAACGGATGAATAATCACAGATCAAATATTAAAAAGGGAAATAGACTGTACAGTCCTTTCCCAACATGTTCTAGATGAATACCCAGATGCAATTATAATTTAAAAAGTACAGCCCATCGATTTATATCATGAGAGGTTTAACGGATAGACTCCAGGCATTGATAAACAAAGAGATGTACTGGATCTTTAAATATTAAATGCCCTTAATCCTGCAGGTTTAAAACGAAGCCCAAGAGGTCATGTTATTAAGGACTGAGTAGAAAGACACAGGGATGGGAGAAGGAGAAGGGAGGGAGGAAAGGAAAAAGAAGACAAAAAAGAAAAAAAAAATAAGATGGAAGGGAAGGAAAAGAGAATTTTTTTTTTTTTTTTCCCTACACACATAGAGTTCCCATCCCCTAGTGGCAGCTTCAAATAGTCCTTGAGGTAAGTCATGATCTCCTGCTATCTAGTACGGCATTGAGCATGCTCAATGCGACTTTAGTCAGGACCAGTGATGTCAACTGACTTCCCTGGCTGATGACGAGAACTTCCTGTCCTGCCAGTAGGCGCCGCAGGCGTACACATACACAGTCAAAGAGGCGGAAAGGAAAATTAATATGTACAAACAGGTTAATGGTTTTTAATGTTCAAGTTTAAAAGGATGTGGTGCATGCGTTTGCAATTTTTAAATGCTTGTGTATTTTAAATGCTTGTGTATTTTGTGACATATGAATACTTGTTTTTTATATGTATGTATAAGAAATGATAAAGGTGCGACATATGATTGGGATACTTTCACAAAAGAGGTGCGCCTGTAGACTATTTAGAGAAAGGAGATTGGGTGAATAATTCAGAACTCCAGAGGAAGCGTGCGAGGTTGCACGCGAAACGCGTTGGGATTTTTTAACCAATTGATTGTTATTTTATTTTCATATTTAAAAATAAAATTCTCAGAACTACAAGAGGTTTTCTAATCTTTCCTTGATTCTGAAACGGAAGATTTTTATTTTATTTTATTTTAGGTTATAACCAAGCGCTAGCAACTACCTCTACTCCCATTTCGTGGCTAGGGCTGGACAGCCAGAAGTGGATCAATAAGCTATATATCTTGCCTCCTGCCCTTTTGTGGTGAAGTGCAGGAATGGACTTTGGAGGGCACTGGCGGCTGATGGTGATACCTACTGATGAACTCCTATCTATATTGTTTTTACCATACACGATACAACAAGCTCATTGTGAGCAAATTCATATATCTATATTTTCCTATAACATCTAAATACTACTCTATATCTGGCCGCCTGTCTGTCCCAGATCCCATCCTTTTTTTTTCTTTCTGGGTGAGCACCATCCCATTCCGGTTGGAGGCCCAAGGAGAGGAGTGGGGATCTACCCATTGAAATATCATATATATATCCCGTGGCATACGGAGTAACGTACGAGAAGCGCATGCCACTAAAGATGGATCATTTTGTCTCCAGACAGGAGGACAGAAACCAGCTGATGGACAAATTACTAATGGGGATGGACCCCTCTAGTATGGGAGGTATAGTCCTAGAGACCCCGGTACAATATACGGTTGAAGAAACTAAGACGTTTTATAATATTGCTCGTTCCCTTGAAAAATGTTTAATTATAGAGTCTAATCAACATCTAGATGAGAAGTTTTTATCTTTGTATATTAACGATAAGTTGATTCCAAGAGGTTTAAGGATCTATAAGCCATCTCAGTATGAGTCCATAGACCCGGCATTTAATCAAGTGTGGATTGAGACTCTGGAGATCTGTTCATTTAGTTTAATGAGGTTATTAATGAGAAAAAGGAGGGAAAATTGTGTGGAATTAGCCTCTCAGATAAATGAATGGATAGTAAAATTAGACAGTATAAAGACCGTATCGAATATAAAGACATACAGATGAAATTAAAAACAATTTGCCTAGACACGAAGTTTGGGATATCATTAAAAGAAAGCTGTTTAAACTGTCTATAGATAGGATATTAAGGTCTTTCAGGTATGAAATGCAGAGACCGAATCTGAACCTATGGTTGATAACCCCTGACCTATAGAAAGGTATGAAACCCCCTTAATCCAGTAAATATTAACACCTACGGAAAATAAAAAACAATAATCAGAGGTGCGTAAAAGCGGTTTGATGTTCAGACTAACATTCCATGGGCAAGAGGAACGCACTGCAGAACCACGCTCTATGCGGCAGTAAGTTAAAAATAAACAGGTCCCAATGAGCCAACAAGGAAAAAAACACACTTACAAAGCAAGGCAAAAAGCACAATTGAGATCTCCTACGAAAAAACATACATAGTAGAGACAGTGTAACCGTCCCTTTAGCATTTCCAACATATTGGATTACACAGTCCAAGAGAACACCATAGACCAGATACTCTTCCATTTCTTTCTCCTTGACAATAGTTTTCTGCCTTATGACACCAATTGCATCTACCCAAAAAGAAAAGAAATATTAGTGATATCAGGCATGACAGATAGACAGCAACCTTCTGCTCAGCCTAATGCAATCAATTCCGGTCTTTTTTTATGGCTCAACCCCAATCTAAATATACATACAGAAACACAGTATATATTACAACACCATTACACAACCCATAGGAACAACAAAAAAAGAGGAAGCTAATAAAAGAGTGGCAAGGGTCCGCCCAAGCAGTAGGAGAAGACTCATTAAACTCAGAACCCATAAAAAACAAATAGAAAAAAAGAGAAATCTCAAATAGTCCAAAAATATTCAATTGTCCCACGTATGTATTAAATTCAGACGAGTACAGTGTTGCGCAGAATGGATTAACACTTCTGTCTCCCGATAGTGGTTGTGATTCTTCTTTTGTGGTTTTTAAAGATCTGCAAAGGTATATAAGAAAACCACCTTGCAAAGGTATTTTACTATCCAAAAAAATAAACATAAAAGGAGTAGATCTCTGATGAGCGTGATTTTAGTAGAAATCCAGTTTCTACCCGTGGAAAGTCCACATTCTACCCATTTGGCCCAGGGTAATTACATGGGACTCGTTCAACCATACTTGTTATGGAGTGATTTATGAAAAGTATAAGGGAAAAAAATTCCACAAGAAGGGAAATTTAACATCTAGTCAACAGAAAGCTATTAAAACCTTGAAAGAGAATGATAACCATAACCATAAGGAAATGCGGACAAATGATGTGCCATAGTAAACAGGACACAGAAATTTACAGAGGGAGGCCCTGTAGGATTTGGATGATCCTAAATACTATCTTAAAGTTTAACGAGAAAGTAATACACACGACCTACAGGAGAATTTTTGACTTTGTGGGAAAGCCCATACCCGAGGGGAACTGTAAATAAAAAGGGAATTTGAAGGTTTGATAATAAAAAAACCCAAAAGACGCGTTCATCTATCACCTCCCAAATGTGCACAAGTGCATATTACAAACCCCCCTGGGAGACCAATAGTTTCTGGTATTGATCCAACATTATCGGAATCTATCAGATACTTGGACATCCATCCTACAACCGTATTGTTGTTTTCCTTGCGAAGACTTGCTGAAAGATCCGACCATGTACATCAGTATATGGCGGATATGAAATGGGAGGGAGTCCTACCCATTTCCATCACCATGGACGTCATGGGCCGAACTCAACATTAGGCACGATTTAAGGCATTCTGGGGCTTTTGATTATATCTAGAGGAGATTACAAAATATCTACTGAGCAAGAGACCTTCCTTTTGGAGGGTCTCGATTTTATCATGAAAGAATAATACTTTGAGTACAATGTATACCCAATACCATCACAGTTGGCACGGCGATGGGGGACAAGTTGCCCCATCGCTGGCCAACCTGTTTATGGGTAACTTTTGAAGTATCTAAAATCCTGCTCCGGATTACAATAAAATACAGGCAGAACATCGTTCTAACTATAAGAGGGATCATAGACCGCTTGATATTCATATGGATTGAGCACTTTGAGGAATCAGCCTAGTTTTTATATATGTCTAAATACAAAATTCTGCAGCATAATATTACGTTCCAACTAATAAATAAGGATGCATCCAAAATTTAGACTTATATTGTAACCATGAAAAGGTTATATACTGCACAAAAACTCATTTTTAAACAAGTGGCTCTAGACAACTTTATACATTTCTCCAGTAATCCATACAAAAAATGGACGAGAAATGTACCTTTTGGGGACAATTTCGGCGTGTCCGTAAAAATGTACCTCAGATGTCATCTATCAGGACATGGCACAAATTCTTCAGAAAGGTTTAGGGATAATGGTTAACCCAAATCCCTTATTGAGAGGCAATAATTAGAGGCCGTCAAAAAAAACGCCAGAGGGAATATGTCTTCCACCCGAAAAAAAAGAGGATATACAGGGGGTGATTTATTTAGAAAATAAACTAGTTACATCATATGCATCCCAACATTCTGATTATATCCCATCTAAAAAAACAATTGGGAAACCTACGTTTGGACCCAGATTTTGAAGTACTCAGGATTACGTTAAAACCAGAGTATCACATACAGAATAGTCAAAACCATAAAAAAGTTCAGGTGCCCATCCCGAGAAAGAAATACGAAAAAAGAACCTTGTGAGGTTTCAAAGGGACCATGTGGGAAAAGGAAATACAATGTGCCTTTTATTCCTCACCTGCAAATGTTTGCTCCAATGTATGCAAATAGGTACAGTCTTTTCGTCCACATTCACAAATGAAAAATTCAAGATCTCGTTTAATTTAAACTGTAGAACTTGTATGTGGTTTATCTTATTACTTGCAGAGCTGCGGCAAGTCATACGTTGGGAGGGGACAACCCAGCAAAACTCTCCCAACGGATTAATAATCACAGAACAAATATAAAAAAGGAAATAGACTGTACAGCCTTTCCAGCATGTTCTAGATGAACACCCAATGCAATTATAATTTAAAAGTTACAGCCCATCGATTTTTATATCAGAAGGTTTAACGGATAGACTCCAGGCATTGATAAACAAAGAGATGAACTGGAAAAAAAGATCCCCTTTATTTTAAATTAATTAACCCTTAATCCTGAAGGTTTAAACGAAGCACAAGAGGTCATTTATTAAGGACGAGTAGAAAGACACAGGAGGGGAGAAGGAGAGGGGGAGGGAGAAAGGAAAAAGAAGACAAAAAGGAAAAAAAAAAAAAAGGAAGGAAGGAAAAAGAGAATTTTTTTTTTTTTTTTATTTTTCCCCTCACCATATTTTCCCATCCCCTAGTGGCAGCTTCTAATATGTCTGAAGGGAAAGCAGGAGCTCCGTGCGATCTAGAACTGGCAATGAGCATGCTCATTGCCGACTTGAGTCAGACCAGTGATGTCACTGACTTCCTGCTGAATTGACGATAACTTCCTGTTACCTGCCAGAGCGCCGCTTGTAGGTACACGTTCACAGTCAGATTAAAAGAGGCAGGAAAGGGAAATTAAATATGTACAACAGGTACTGGTTTTATTGTTCAAGTTTTAAAGGAAGTGGTGCATAGCGTTCTTGCAATTTTAAATGCTTGTGTATTTTTAATGCATGTGTATTTTGTGGACATATGAAAACGTTGTTTTTATATTATTATATACAGACAGGTAAGGGCGACCTAGTGATTGGGTACTTTCACAAAAGAGGTTGCAGCCCATTGTATCTATTTAGATAAACGGAGATTGTGAATCATGACAGAACTCCTGAGGAAGCGTGCGAGGATGCACGCGAACGCTGTTGAGGATTTTTTATAATTGATTGTTTTTTATAGTTCAGATTTTAAAAATAAAATTCTCTAGAACTACAGAGATATTCTAATCTTCCTTGATTCTTTCTAAACGGAAGGATTTTTGTTTTTATCAATTTATATTAAACAATCCAAGCACTACCTCTAACTCTCCCATTCTCGTGCTGGACAGCCAGAAAGTGGATCAAATAAGCTATATACTTCCCTCCCTGCCCTTTGTGTGGTGAGGTGCATGAGTGGACTTTGGATGGCACTGGCGGCTGAGGTGATAACTCGTACTATAACTCCTTCTATATTGTTGTACCATACACAGTACAACAAGCTCAGGTGAGCAAATTCATAATATCGATATTTTCCTAATAACATCTAAATACTACACTATTATCTGGCGCCTGTTCTGTCCTATCCCTTCCTTTTTTCTTTTCTGGGTGAGCAACCAACCCATTCCGTTGGAGGCCCAAGGATAGGAGAGGGGATTCTACCCATTGAAAATCATATATTAGGGTTAAATGATTGAGGAGAGAACTGAGCTCTGTGATATACAGGGTTATATGATAGAGGTTAGAGGAAAGCTGAGCTCTGTGATATATATGGGGTAATATGATAGAGGGAGAGAAGCTGAGCTCTGTGATATATAGGGTTATATAGATAGACGGGAGAGAAAGCTGAGCCTATGGAGATATAAAGGGTTATATATTGTGGAGAGAAGCGAGCTCTGTATACATATAGGGTATATATGATAGAGGATAGAAGCTGAGCTCTAGAGATTATATATTTATATATTATAGAGAGAGAAGCTGAACTCTGTGATATATAGGTTATATGATAGAGGGAGAAGAAGCTGACTCTGTGATATACAGGGTTATAGGATAGAGGAGAGAAGCTGAGCTCTGTGATATATTAGGGTTATATGATAGAGGAGAGAAAGCGGAGTCTCTGTAATATATAGGGTTATATGATAGAGGAGAGAAGCTGAGCTCCTGTGATATATTAGGGTTATATGCTAGAGGAGTAGAGCCTGTAGCTCGTGATATATAGGGTTTATATGATAGAGGAGAGAAGCTAGCTCTGTTATATATAGGGGTTATATGAAGAGGGGAGAGGAGCTTAGCACTGTTATTATAGGTTTATATTGATAGAGGGAGAGAAGCTGAGCTCTGTGAAATATAGATGTAAATGAAAAGAGGGAGAAAAGCTGAGCTCTGTGATATATAGGGAAATAAGATAGAGGAGAGAAGATCGAGCTCTGTGATATATAGGTTAAAACATAGAGAGTGAAAACCTGAGCTCTGTGATATATAGGGTTTATATAATGAATAGAGGGAAGAAGCGAGCTCTGTGGAAATATAGGAAACTATTAATAGAGGGAGATGAAGCTGAGCTCTGTAGATATATAGGGATATATATAAGAGGGAGAGAAAGCAGAGCTCTGTGATATATAGGTTTTTAAACGATATGAGGGTGGAGAAAACCTGGACATATTTGATATGTGGATTATATGATAGAGGGAGAGAAGCTAAGCTCTGTGATCATATTAGGATTATATGACAGAGGAAGAAGCTGAGCTACAGTGATATATAGGGTTATATGACATAAAGAGAGAAGCCTGAGCTTCTGTGATATATAGGTTATAATGACAGAGGAGAGAAGCTGAGATTCTGTGATATATAGGGGCAATATGATAGGAGAAACGGAGCCGAGCTCTGTGAATATAGGATTTATAAATAGAGGAAGGAGCTTGAGCACTCTGTGATATATAAGTTTTATGGTATGCAGATAGTAAGTCCGTTATGCCTCCAACCAAGATAAAATGGTAAACGGCAAGAAAGAAGGGGTGGTGGGGAGGACAGATATGACAGGCCACAATAGTGTAGTAGTTTAGTTGTCACATTAAAATACATTATCTAATTGCTCACCCTTAGCTTGGTTGTACAGTATAATGAGTACAACACATATAAAGTGCCTCATCGATGGGATCCCCCATCCAACAGCTGCCATGCACCTCCGTGTCCCGACTCGTACGCCTTACCCACTAGGAGTAGAGGATAAAATATTATAGCTTGAATACCTGATTCCGGATATGCCAAACCACAGGTAAAATAGGAGAGGTAATTCTAGCGCTTATAGTCCAATAGAGTTTTCCCGAGTATCAAATTTACCCAAAGAATATAAATCCTCATCTATTTTTATGAGAGATTTATTTAAGATAACACAGTAACAACAAGGACTCCCCCTTGTTTTTTACTGTGAATTTTATCTTAAATAAATCTCTCATAAAATAGATGATGATTTATATTCTTATGTAATATTTTAATCCTCGGGAATTCTATTGGACATATAAGCGCTATAAATTACCTCCTATTTTTTACCTGTGGTGTCATAGGCCAGAAGCAGTTACAAGCTATATAGGGTTATGTGATCGAGGAGAGGCGGTGAGACCTGTAATATACACATACTTGCCAACCCTCCCGGAGTGGGCGGGGGGAGGGGGGTTCCGCAAATGGGGGATCCCTTCTGTCCCACCGGGAGGGTTGGTGAAACCTCCTGTGGCTGAACAGCTGCAGAGGTTCTCTGTATCAGAAGCGGCACCAGCTTCTTGAGAAGTTACCCTGAAGCCACTGACCACCGGCAGCGCGATGCTCTGATAGCTTCCTACATAGGAGGCTATTGGAGCAACGGACCCCAGAGCACTGCTGGGAGGAGGGCGGGACTTAGTGTCAGCCACAAAGCTCCGCCCCCTCTACCCCCAGGAGAGCAGCTTCTGAAGATTCTGGAAGCTCCATAGCAGGACAGGTGAGTAAAGGGAGGGCGGAGATGAGTTTATAATTGTGTGTGGGGAAGGAGATGAGTGTAATTGTGTGTTTGGGGTAGATGTGTGAGTGGATTTCTGTGGGAGAGGGGTGTGTGTGTGTAAATGTGTGTGGACTGTGGTCTGTTTACGTTGCAGAGGGCAAGAGACAGGCAGCAGGGAGCAGAAGTTGCCCTCTGCTCCCTGTCTCCTACCCTCTGCAGTCTGTCTCTGGCGGTCGCAGGGGGTAGGAGACAGGCTGCAGGGGAAAGAAGTTGTCTTCTGCTCCCTGTCTTCTTCCCCCTGTGGTCTGTCTCCTGAGACTGCAGAGGGCTGGATACTGGCCACAGGGGGCAGAAGTTGCCCCCTTGCTCCTGCCCTCTGCGGTCTGTCTCTAGTGGTCCCAGGTGGCAGGAGACAGGCAGCGGGGGACAGACCAGACTCTGGCAATTGCCTATGGCAATAGCCTATTCAGCATCCAGGAAAGCTTGGTGACACTCCATCCCCCAAAAGTGGCACCCAGTATTCCTATCATGTGGGCGATGGGTGTCACCTAGCTTCCTGGATGCTGGATAAGGTATACAACCCCCCACTTATCACGCAATAAGCTCTCCATATATTACCCCATAGTCCCCTCACCTCCACCGAGTACTCCAGTGCACTTATCACCCCATAACCTGACCACCAATCACCCTATGTGGAGTTTGTACAGAGGTGGCCACAGGTAGGGAAGTGCTGAAAAAAATAGAATTCTAAGATGTTTGTGTGGTAAATTTTGCACGAGCCGTGGCAAGGAGAAGTCATCATGGTGGTCTAAACAGAATGGAGAAGAAAAGGGTAAAAGAAAAATTCCAGCCATAGAAGACGTCTGTGGTGAGTCTCTAGATGTAACTGCCCTGTAGTCACTTAAACATTTGCAAAGCCTGTGTACACTGGTATCTAGCCCATGTTGTGACTGTATGGTGGTAATATACAGTCTGTAGAGCCTCTGTACACTCTTAGCTACCACTATAAGGTTACTGTATAGTGGAAATATTGGTTGTAGTGTAATGGTTTAGGTTCAGGCACAGTTTGACCGTATCTCCCAGCTCTCCTGGATGCTGAATAGGCTCTTCAAAGTCCAAAAAAGCCTAAATTAGCTTTCTTCGAGAGCCATTACACAGGTTGAATGGGTGTGGCCTTTTGTAATGGAGGTGTGGCTTTACACACAGAGGGTGTGGTCATGCAAATTTTTAGGGCAGCTTCAAATCTCCTTGATGACCACTTTCAAAAGTTGGCAAGTATTGATATACAGGGTTATATGATAGAGGGTGTGAGGAAAATGGGCAGAGCAGCTATGATAAGATCTGTTTGTACGAGTCATAGAACTGTGTGTTATATAGAAGTGTAATGTAATAGAGTAATACGCAGAGTGTACCAGCTGCATGTCCACATAGGGTAGTTATGTTTAAAATAACATCTTCTTTATTAGAAAATTCCAAACATAAAAATCCATCATAGTCAAAATATATTGAGAGTCAACATGTCAAGCACTTCTGTGCATTCCTCGGATTAGAACGTTGGATTAGACACTCAATATATTTTGTCTATGATGGATTTTATGTTTGGAATTTTCTAATAAAGAAGATGTTATTTTAAACACAACTGCCCTGTGTGGACCTGCAGCTGATACACTCTACGTACAGTATTTCTCTGTTCTATTGGAAGGAGGCTTCACCTTCGTTACTGTGCTCTGACCAACAGAGACTTTAGACATCAAGGTGAACGGACTACTGTTTTGGACTAATGTAACAAAGTGTTATGTGTATTGTTGTAGCCATGCATGTATTGTATATACTATATTTCAGTGACTAGAAGCTAAACCCCCCACCCTCCCCCGTTTGCATAATGTCCTACCACCTTTTAAAATTATTAATTGTTCCTGATGGGATATGGTGTATTAGCTCCTGTTTACATTATCCAGTGCTGGCATTTTCTCTATCTGGGACACAGCACTTTTATTTCCCTTTTATTAGCTTTTGTTTATGCTGGGCCCAAATGTGCGCTTTGACCTGGCCTGACCATAAGTGCAGATGTAACTGGGTGATAAGCTGGCCGAAGAGAGTTCGCTGGCAGGGAAAAGATCAGAGTTTAAATGACCTGGTCAAACTGAAAAATAGTCTATAGGTGCCATTTAGTGGGCGAAGTGAGTAGCACTCCTCATTAAGGATTAGTGTCCGCCTCACCTCATATTCCTAGCCAATTAGGTACAAACTAATTATCATAATTAACTGATGGGAGGTTTGGAAACCTGAGATGGCTGAATGACCTATAAAATACACTGTCCAGACCCAAATCATTGTACACAGTTTAGGGTTCCATTTCTCCTTGCCCCAAGTAACAGAAAATTGTCTCCATTGTAAGTAGGAAGTTTTCAGAGATTTTCTCCCTTTTAGTTTATAACTGTTGCATGTATTTTACTGTTTTTTTTGTATGTTATGTAAGTGTATTTCTATTAAAAATATAACATTTTAATAAATTTAGTCCTCGTTTGCTCAAAGATGGATTGAAGAAGTGTTTTAACCCTCTAACTGCTGCAAGAGCAGTGAGATAACCCTGCATTTGCTGGTAAGTGATATTTGTATATCGGAGACCTTCCCACTGATTTCTTTTTTAAATACTGAAAGAAGGTAGTGGCAGCGGAATATTTTTGGGGTGCTGGAACTGTCTTGGGGGGTGATTTATGCTCGATTTGCCACCTGAGTGAGAGGTGAGTGCAAATAGAACTGAGTGGAAATAAATCAACTTCATTACAGTGGCCCCCACGTCATGTGCTGGTAAGTGTGTACACAGATGAGCTCTGTGATATACAGGGTTATATAACAGAGGGGAGGAGCTGTGCATAGTGATTTATGGAGATATAAGGTTTGAAGCAGAATTTCTGTGTAAAAAGCATAAAAGAAAATCAAACTGAAAGTGAAACTACTGCTGACCCTGCCTACATACAGTAATTGATAGTTTGCTCTGTTTGCACCTAACAGGTTCTGTCACAAAAGCCACTTTATTTTAAATTAACCCCTTTAAGGGGTTTTCTCAGCATGCTGAATCACTGGCTGACAGGCAGTTTTGCACTCATTCTGTCTTCTCAGGCTGTGCAGGACTGCCATCAGAAATTTCAGGGCCCCAGACAGCTGAAGCGTCTGGGGCCCCCCGTCATCCACGCCCCCATTGCCCCCCCCCTCAACAGTCACCCAAACCCGAGAAAAAAAAATGCAATTGCGCCATTAATTTTGAATTTTACAGTTTATCAATATTGTGCAGGTCAGTACATAGTAGACAAGGGCCAGAAAATACTGCCACATGATCACCACTATTATGTTACGGACCAAACCAGTATACCCGGCCAATATTGCAAATAACAATATACTAAACACCATATAATACCGCCGATATCACTACCTAATAGTATGAATATACCACCGTACTGTTACTGAATATAATTCAATAAGACCGTATTACAGGGTATTATATGGATGGGATACAGGTGCACACAGTGCAGATACATTTAGTGACTCACAGGTGACGTCTCATCTGATGAGTCGTTCACTTTTCCTTCTCTTCTCCATTCGGTCCAGAATAGATTACTTTTCCCGGCTTAAGAGGGGCCCCGCAGAGCTAGGGCCCAGGGGAAGGGGGCGCTGGCACAGGGGCTTTAGAGGGGCCCCACACAGCTGGTGCCTGGGGGGGCACTAGGGCAGGTGGGGGGCTTCAGATGGGCCCCAGGGGGGGTGCTGGGGCTGGGTGAGCTACTGAGGGGCCCCACACAGCTGGGGACCAGGTGGAGGATTTCAGTGGGGCCCCAGGGACTTCATTGGAGGGTGTTGGGGCAGGGTGAGCCTCTGAGGGGCCCAGGGGGCTTCAGAGGGGCCCCACACAGCTGGGGCCCAGGTGGAGGCACTGGGGTAGGTGGGGGGTTTCAGTGGGGGATGCTGGGGCAGGGTGAGCTTCTCAGGGGCCCCAGGGGCTTCAGAGGGGCCGCACACAGCTGGGGACCAAGTGGAGGCACTGGGGTAGGTGGGGGGTTTCAGTGAGGGATGCTGGGGCAGGGGGCGCCTCAGACGGGCCCCACACAGCTGGCGCCCAGGGGGAGGCTTACCGTGGGGCCCTAGGGGTTACAGTGGGGGGGCTGAGGCAGGGAGAGCCTCTGAGGGGCCCCAGGGGCTTCAGAGGGGCCTCACACAGCTGGGGCCCAGGTGGAGGGTTACAGTGGGCCCCAGGGGTTTCAGTGGGGGTGCTGGGGCAGGGAGGGCTTGCTTGAATATCACAAAATGTGAGGGGGGGGGGCCATTGCTCCACAAGTCACAGGAGCGCTCAATACATTAACAGAGCTGCAGCAGCGTCTCACTCACTTCAGATTCCTCTGCTCTGTCCTGTGATGGAATCGGCCCCTCCTCTCTCTCTGCAGGCAGGAGTCACTGTAGCCCCGCCCACAGGCAGTGAGAGAGGAGGGCCCGATCCCCTCACAGGACGAGCAGAGGAATCTGAAGTGAGTGAGACGCTGCTGCAGTTCTGTTAATGCATTGAGCGCTCCTGTGACTTGGAGCCCGGGACCCCCTCCTCACACTCTGAGCCGCACGGGCCCCAGCGGACGGTCAGCAGAGCCGCGGGGCCCGTGTTCAGACTCAGGAAGCTAGTTTGTGAAACAAGAGAGCCTGCTTGCAGCGGGCCCCCCTTGTTTCACCGGGCCCCATACACCTGTAGCCCCTGTACCCCCTGTATGGCGGCCCTGAGGCTGTGGGTGGGTCTCCAGCAGTGATTAGTATATATTAGCTTTAAGCAATTCTTCTGACAGAGCAGGAGATTGTTATCTCTAACACGATTACAGATCAAGCCATGCTACTCAGTCCTCACAGAATATGTACCTATTGTTTGCTGCAGCTAATCGTGTTCAATCTAATTAGTTCACTCAGAGCTCAGTCCCATCAGTCCATCTGTGGGGTGACATCACTCCTGCTCTCAGCTAATCAGATAACCGACATTTTTCTGTGGTATTCAGGTTACCATAGAAACCTATGTGCACTGAGAGACCTGCTAAACTATCTGTATCTCATGACTAAAGTAATATCCACTGACCAATGTATATAGAAAATGTCTTCATTAAAATGTCCCCTTATATAGAAAGCAAATCAAACATAAGAAAACCCCTTAAGAATGCCAGGTTCTTTTTTGGTCGACACTTTTTTTCCTCCCTGCCTTCCAAAACCAATAACTTTTTCACCTACATAGACATGAGGGCTTTTATTTTGCGGGACAAGATGTACTTCTAATGGTGTCATTCACTGTACAATAAAATATACTGGGAAAAATTCAAAGTGGAGAGAAATTTGAAAAAAAAAACTTACTGGCACCCGCCCTGCGGGGTTTTTTTTTTTACGTCGTTCACTCTTTAGTATAAATTATGTATTATCTGTATTCTGCAGTTGGATTCGATTCCGGAAATACCAAATATTTAGGGTTTTTGTTATAGTACCGTAATAAAATTACAAACATTTTCTATTTGCACTGCAGCACCATTTTCTGCAACAAATAACTTTTTTTTATACTTCCACCTATGGCCCTGAGTCAGGCTGCGTTTTTTGTGGGCTGAAGTGTACTTTTTATTGGTACCATTTTGGGATGGATGCAATTTTTATGATTACTTTTATTCCAATTTTTAGGGGATGTGAAATGACCAAAAAACACAATTTTGGTGTTTGGAATGTATTTCCTTCTACGGTGTTCAGCGTACGGGATAAATTATATAATTTTTTAATAGATTGAATTTTTATGGACATATTTATGTGTAACATTTTTTATTTATAATATGACAAAATGGGGGGGTATTTGAACTTTTAATATTTTTTTTTTTTACACTTTTCAACACTTTGTTTTTTTCTTCACTTGTACTTGATCACTAAAGGGGCATGATAGTTTGTACACCTTTCTGCATTGTATAAGTGATGCAGAGGGGTGAACTAAGATGGAAGAGTGGGAAACATGGTGGTGATGGCAGCCTTCACAAGGCTTCCAGATACCATGTTAAACAATTGCCGTCCCACAATCTGACCGCAATGGTGTATATCGTCATATAAAGGGTTAAACAGCAGGGAACAAAGTCGACTACGTTCCCTGCTGTTACCGGTGGGTGTCAGCAGCAATAAGCTGCATAGCACTTCCTGGCATTATGATGTAAAAATGTTGTCAAATGTTGTTAAGGAAGACCAATAGGCATTCCTGAAATATCTGTTCTAGTACAGTAACTCACACCCTTCACATTTTTGTAAATATTGTATTATATCTTTTCATGGGACAACACTGAACAAGTGACACTGTAAAGTAGTCAATGTACAGCTGGTATAACAGTGTCAATTTGTTGTGCCACCAAAATAACTCAACACAAACCCATCAATGTCTAAACTGCTGGCAACAAAAGTGAGTACACCCCTAAGTAAAAATGGACACATTGTGCACATTTTCACCATGTACCCCATTTTCTCTCCATGGTTTCATGTTACTCATTTTTGTTACAAGGTCTCAGGTGTGAATGGGGAGCAGGTGTGTTAAATTTGGTGTTATCGATTTCACACTTCCTCATACTGGTCATTGGAAGTTTAACATGCCACCTCGTTACAAAGAACTGTCTGAGGATCTGAGAAAAAAAAATTGTTGGCCCAGGCTATAAGAAGATTGCCAACACCCAGAAACTGAGCTGCAACACGTTGGCCAAAACTATAGAGTGGTTTAGCAAGACAGGTTCCACTCACAACAGGTCTCTCAATGGTCGACCAAAAGTTGAGAGTATGTGCTCAGTGTCAAATCCAGAGATTGTATTTTCAAAATAGTTATATGAGTGCTGCCAGCATTGCTTCAGAGCATAAAGGGGTGAGTAGTCAACCTGTCAGTGCTCAGACCATACGCCACACACTGTATCAAATTGGTCTGCCTGCCTGACATCCCAGAAGGAAGCCTCTTTTAAAGGTGATGCACAAGAAAGCCCACAAACAGTTTGCTGAAGACAAGCAGACTAAGAACATGGATCACTGGAACCATGTCCTGTGGTCTGATGAGACCAAGATAAACGTATTTGTTTCAGATGGTGTAAAGTATGTGTGACGGCAACCAGGTGAGGAGTACAAAGACAAGTGTGTCTTGCCTACATTCAAGCATACTGGTGGGTGTGTCATGGTTTGGGGCTACATGAGTGCTGCTGGCTGTGAGGAGCCACCATTCATTGAAGGAACCATGAATGCCAACATGCACTGTGACACACTGAAGCAGATCATGATCCCATCCCTTTGGAAACTGGGTCGCAGGGCAATATTCCAATATGATAACGTCCCAAAACACACCTCCAAGATGACCACTGCCTTGCAAAAGAAAATGAGGATAAAGGTGCTGGACTGGCCAAGCATGTCTCCAGACCCAGGGCCGTATTTATAACTAGGCACTCGTGGTCTGGTGCCTGGGGCAGCAGCCTGCAGGGGAGTGAAGCCAGCGGCTGGTAATAGTAAATGCATGTGTATTTATTTTTATTAATTACTCTGCCCTCCTGCTCCCATCCAACTGTCTGTTAAAAATGACATCGATTCTGTATGGGAGGGGTGGGGGGTTGTGTGAAGGAGAATACCAGGCTGCTTTGTGTTATACTTGCTGAAGGCTGCTCCTCAGTCTTGGTCTGCTGGAGTGCACCACAGCCGAGCTGTCTGTCGGGTCAGGGAGCAGAAGGGGGTGGGACGCACTGACAGCAGGACATAAACATCTCAGAAGCAAGAAGCTCCTCAAGTCCATGCTGTGATTCTTCTTGTGCTTCCTGATGTTATCAGCACTGTCACGTTTCAAGGCTTTATTTGAGAAAACATGGTACAATAAGCAAAGAGAAACACTTGAAATGAAGATGGGGAAGTGGATCCTTGGGACCGCGCAGGCAGACTCCACCTACCGCGGCCAGGGAAGTAATAAGGCCTAAGCCCGAGTACTGTCCACAGAACACAAAGTTCAAAAAGGCAAGGACTAGGGTCACCGATCCGGAGGCTGTAGACGACAGGAAAGGCCAGGACCACCGTGGGACAGGAGAGACAACAGAGGACACAGGACTCCACCAAGAGGGAACACTCTGGGACACCGGACTCAGCAAGGAGAGACTGCAGAGGACCACCGGGACCTTCCAGGAGGCAAGGCTGAGGTACACCGGGACCTTCCAGGAGGCAAGTCTGAGGAACACCGGGACCTTCCAGGAGGCACGGCTGAGGAACACCGGGACCTTCCAGGAGGCACGGCTGAGGAACACAGGGACCTTCCAGGAGGCACGGCTGAGGAACACCGGGACCTTCCAGGAGGCACGGCTGAGGAACACAGGGACCTTCCAGGAGGCACGGCTGAGGAACACAGGGACCTTCCAGGAGGCACGGCTGAGGAACACAGGGACCTTCCAGGGGGCACGGCTGAGGAACACAGGGACCTTCCAGGAGGCACGGCTGAGGAACACAGGGACCTTCCAGGAGGCAGGCTGGGGAAAACACAGGGACCTTCCAGGAGGCACGGTGAGGAAAAACAGGGATTTCCCAGGAGGCACGGTGAGGAACACAGGGCCCTTCCAGGAGGCACGGCTGAGGAACACGGGGGCCCTTTCCCGGAGACACGGCTGAGGAACACAGGGACCTTCCAGGAGGACACGGCTGAGGAACACAGGGATTTCCCAGGAGACACGGTGAGGAACACAGGGACCTTCCAGGAGACACGGCTGAGGAACACAGGGACCTTCCAGGAGACACGGCTGAGGAACACAGGAACCTTCCAGGAACACAGCCAGGACAGAATGCAGGAGGCTTGAGGCAGGGAAGCGGGCCTTGGCCCAGCAGTACCAATGCTCAGGCCAAAGACTGTTGGTAGGAGGGTCTTTTATAGGAGTCAGGTGATGGGAGTGCTGCCCCTGGTCCGCCGTTGAGGGTTACTGTACAGCACTGAACAGAATTGGCAAATTCCAACCACCTGGATCAAACACACAATTGCAGGCAGGCAGGAGGCAGATCGTGACAAGCACTATACCACTGGCAGCTCTTCAGTGTCATCATAACCCCCCTGAAGTGTACAGGTCAGTGTAGTGTGTAAGTGTTTGTGAATAGATGAGTCTATGTCTGTTTTTTTTTAAGTGCAGTTTAGTGTGTAAAATGCACATTTTATGCACCAAAATGCACATCAAAAAGGAACCTGCACTGTCCCATTGTTTTCAGTGAAAGTACATGCTACAGTTCATATCGTGACCTGTAGCACATATTTCTATTGAAAACAATGGGACTGTGTGGTGCATATACTTACAGACAGAGATTTCAAATCAGTGTTGTGTAAAAAAAAAAACTATGTAAGGCTATTTTCACACAGCGTATTTACAGTCTGTAATTTGGCATGTAATTGTGCTGCAATACGCTCGGAGTACGGTGCCAATTACGGTACTTCATAGCTCTCACTGTGTGCAATGATTACCTGCTGCTTTCCCCAGCGTACAATACGCACCAGGATAAAAGACTGACATGCCACTTCTTTCCTGCGCTTACCTGCTGGAGAAAGTGATAGTCAATGGGAGCTGGCACAGAGCATTTTAGAAGTACTCGCTGGCCAGTGGGTACTTCTAAAACACTCAGTGTATTGTGGCATTTACAGTACATGCCGCAATACACCATGTGAACATACCCTAACTGTCAATTATTTACATGTTTTCCTTTGGCATGCAAAACATGACGCTAGCCAGGACTTGGGTTAGTCCCATTAGATGGGGCTAATGCACATCCTATATTACATTAACTCCTTACTGATTAATCATTTTAGCAAATGAGAAATGGTACCGATCGGGTTACATGGCGGCTTGAATCACTGTCATGTTTCCCATTTCACCACTTCCTGCTTCGGGCAGGAAGTGGTGAAACTGCCATTTTTGTACACCCTATTGCATTGTTGATACAATGCAATAGGATGTACTAATAATTGCATCTCCTAGTGGTCAAGAAAATCAGGGGGACTCACAATATTAGTAAAAAGAAAAAAAATCTTTAAAAGTACAAAAAAAAAAAAAATATAATAAAAGTTCAAATCCCCCCCCCCCCTTTTGTCATTTTACAAATATAAAGTTACACATAATTGGTATCACCGCATCTGCAAAAGTTCAATCTATTAAAATAAAACATCCTTTATCTCGTACACTAAACACCGTGGAAAAATTAAAATACCAATTGGCAAAATAGCCAGGTTTATTAGTCATTTCACATAGTCTAAGGGCACAGCCATCAGGCAAGTGTAACATGCCGGTCGGAAACTGTTTAAGAATCCGGTCGGTATTTTATCGTGATTGCAATGGTTTTGGGGATGGTTCTGTCTGCGGTTTGCGGATTCGCCTGTCCTTTTTAACCGTTAAACAGCACACCTTCTGCCCGAAAACCAGGCGGAAGATTGTGCATGTTCTGAGTTTTGTTTTTATAAAAAAAATTGCTGTACATCACCATTTTATGTAACCAATAACTTTTTCTTATCTTTCTGGTTAGGGACCATCAATACATAAGGGATTTGTAGGCCGAAGTATAGTTTTTATTGGTACTTTTTGTTTTCTACAGCATATAATAGATTGCACTGGAAAAAATTAAGAGACCACTGCACAGTTTTCTAAAAATCAGCATCTTCTCATGTCTGACAGCCATTCCATTCCAGTGTCAGTTGAATTTTAACCAAAGTACCCCTCATTCCACTTAACCCTTTAAGCCCCAGGCCTGAAAAGTAGTTAATGACCAGCAGGCTCGGACTGGCCCACAGGGGAATAGCGGAAACCCCCGGGGGCCCCTGAGAATGGTATACCTAAAGTTGTTTTTTAACTCCATATACATTCTCAGAAAAATGCAAAAAAGCATAGAAAGTGAAGTATAAAGCAAGAGGAAGAGTATAGAAGGCATGTACAGTCATTTACAGTAGCTGTAGGGTGGGCCCCTAAAATAAACTTCACCGGTGGGCCCATAAAAACTCAACTAGTGGGCCCCTAGAGTCAACTCCACCTGTGGGCCCTAGGCAGCCCAGTCCGACACTAATGACCAGAACATTTTTCTAGTTTTTGCCTCCTTGCGTTTCAATAGTGGTAACTTTTTTATTTTTTCAATGACACAGTTGTATGAGGCCTTGTTTTATTCGAGACGAGTTGTACTTTATGGGCGAAAAGTTTAAGTTCACTTATAAATAATTGCAGATTTTTTTTTTATTTAAAAAAAAAATTGTTTTTTTTTTCAATTTTTTACACCATTCAGATTTCACACTTAATAATTTATTAGATTAATTCTACAGGTTATTACAGTCGTGTGGATACCTAATATGTGTAGGGTTTTTTGTGTGTGTAATGTATGCACAATTATTTTTTATTAAATATTTATTTTTATTTTATTATTTATTTATTTTTTACACTTTTTATGTTTTTTACTCTTTTTTTTTTTTTTTTAATCCCATGAAGGGAGAACAGTGTTGCTTTTTTTTTTTTTTTTTTTTGCACTTAGTAATGTATTAGCATATTCATATATGCTAATACATTATAATCTGTGTCAGTCTGACACAAGCAGTAATCAGGACAGCACACAGTCTGGCCTGATCACTGGCTTCTTACACAGACAGCCCTGGGGCTACTTTAGGTCCCCAGTGCTGACTGTGCAGCCGTTCCTAGGGCTCTGTCGGGTCACCGGGTGTTCCGATCACCCCACAGAGCAGGGGAACCCTTTAATTGTGCTGCGGTGACGATCCACGGCAGTCAAAGTGTTAAAGCAACGGGAAGTGGAGGTTCCCCCGCTCCCGGTGCTTGCAGGTGCTGCGCTGGGATCAGGGCTGTGTGGCGCCGGGCACTGCAAACTCCAATGTCTGCAGCGACGCCAAAAGACGTTGGTGTAGACAAACGACCTGAAATGCCCGCCGTCAAAAGACGGTGCGCGGTCGTTAAGGAGTTAATGTGCTTCTGATTAGGTGATCACCTGAACCAAATTATATTTAATGAAGGAAAGTATAAAAAACACTGCTGTAGTCTTCACAAACCTCTTGCAATAGGACAAGCTGGATGGCAAAACAAGTGCTAGGAATAGGCCAAAAGGAATTTGAATGAAAAAATAACTTTTACCATGCCAAAGGAGTTGAAAGGAAAACTCTTCCTGACTTAAAACATTAGTCTTGTTTCTAAAGAAATATGAATGTGTTTTCTTTGCATTATTTGAGGTCTGACAGCACTGCTTCTTTTTTATTATGTTGAAGATTTCTCATTTACTGCAAATAAATACAAAATTTTTTGCTTTGAAGTTTGGAGACATGTTGTCAGTAGTTTATATAATAAAGTAACAATGTACCTTTTTTTCCAAAATACATACCATTGAAGAGAAAAATCAGAGAAACTGAAAATTTTGCAGTGATCTCTTAATTTATTTTAGAGCTGTATGTATATATTATATATTATATATTATATATTTATATATATATATATATATATATATATATATATATATATATATTTATATTATATATATATATATATATATATATATATATATATAGCTAGTTCAGATTCAAGTAAACCATGACTATAATTGGCAAGTGTAAGGCTAGGTTCACGCCACCTATTTCAGCACCGAAAGTGTAAGCACCATAACAGCGTTGTTCTCTTGTCAGTAATTCCACGATTGTAAGCACAGAATTCTGACAAGGAAACAATGCTGAATATATATACTTATATGGATATTTCACACGGCATAATTGCAGGGCAATATGCCTGAAATACACCCCGCAATTACGGTAATTCATAGTTCTCATTGACGGCTATGAACACCCAGTGTATAATACGCAGCAGGAAAAACAATTGACATGTCACTTCTTCCCGGCGATTACACACCGAGGAGAGTGAAGGTCAATGAGAGCCGGCTGTCAGTGTTTTAAAAGTACGTGCTGGTCAATGCATACTTCTAAAACACCTGGCATATTGTGGCACGTCCATTACGCACCACAATACTCTTTGTGAACATACCCTAATGGTCATGGTCATATATCGACATACTGACAAATCAATTCTTTGTTAGCGCATACAGTATGCAGTCAAAATGCTGTAGTAAAATCATGGTCTTCTAAAAGATGAAGCTGATTTTACATAGCAATACATAGGATTCATTTTACTGTAGTATTTGGGGATTTTGTGGCAGAAAATTACATGCTTAATCCTCGCCAAAAAAAACCCATAAAAAAACACTTTGTGAACTGTATTGTAGTAAGTTGGGGGCATTTTCAAGTTCAGTGCCTAGGGCAGACCTAATCCCTATTGAGCCTTTGTGGGACATCCTCAAATGGAAGGTGGAGGAGCGCAAGGTCTCTAACATCCACCAGCTCCGTGATGTCATGGAGAAGTGGAAGAGGATTCCAGTGGCTGCAACCTGTGAAGCTCTAGTGAACTCCATGCCCAAGAGAGTTAAGGCAGTGCTGGAAAATAATGGTGGCCACACAAAATATTGACACTTTGGGCACAATTTGTCCATTTTCACTTAGGGGTGCACTCACTTTTGCTGCCAGTGGTTTAGACATTGATGGCTGTGTGGAGTTATTTTGAGAACACACCAAATTTACACTGTTAAACAATACACTGTACACTGACTACTTTACACTCACCGGCCACTTTATTAGGTACACCTGTCCAACTGCTCGTTAACACTTAATTTCTAATCAGCCAATCACATGGCGTCAACTCAGTGCATTTAGGCATGTAGACATGGTCAAGACAATCTCCTGCAGTTCAAACCGAGCATCAGTATGGGGAAGAAAGGTGATTTGAGGGCCTTTGAACGTGGCATGGTTGTTGGTGCCAGAAGGGCTGGTCTGAGTATTTCAGAAACTTGCTGATCTCCTGGGATTTTCACGCACAACCATCTCTAGGGTTTACAGAGAATGGTCCAAAAAAGAAAAAACATCCATTGAGGCGGCAGTCCTGTGGGCGGAAATGCCTTGTTGATGCCAGAGGTCAAAGGAGAATGGGCAGAACTGGTTTGAGCTGATAGAAAGGCAACAGTGAACTCAAATAAGCCACCCGTTACAACCAAGGTAGGCAGAAGAGCATCTCTGAACGCACAGTACGGCGAACTTTGAGATAGATGGGCTACAGCAGCAGAAGACCACACCGGGTGCACTCCTTTCAGCTAAGAACAGGAAACTGAGGCTCCAATTTGCCAAGCTCATCGAAATTGGACAGTAGAAGATTGGAAAAAACGTTGCCTGGTCTGATGAGTCTCGATTTCTGCTGCGACATTCGGATGGTAGGGTCAGAATTTGGCGTCAACAAACATGAAAGCATGGATCCACCTGCCTTGTATCAACAGTTCAGGCTGGTGGTGGTGGTGTCATGGTGTGGGGAATATTTTCTTGGCACTCTTTGGGCCCCTTGGTACCAATTGAGCATCGTTGCAACACCTTGTGGAATCTATGCCACGAAGAATTGAGGCAGTTCTGAAGGCAAAAGGGGGTCCAACCCGTTACTAGCATGGTGTACCTAATAAAGTGGCCGGTGAGTGTACATTGACATAGAAGTGTCATATCTTCAGTGTTGACCCATGAAAAGATATAATACAATATTTACAAAAATGGGAAGAGTGTACTCACTTTTGTGAGATATTGTAATAACTTGCATTCACCATGAAACAGGAATTCTGGAGCATCATTTCTTCCTGTCATTCACAGACAGTCCCATTATAATGACCTCTTCCTACTTTTGACATTGGCAGCACATAGCTCATGGAAAAAGTCACATGTAGCGAGCTGGCTTGCTGGGTATACAAGGTGTGTGATTTTAGTGTCTGCACACACATCCCTAGTTGCTGTTATGGGAAAAAGAGACGATTTATTAGAGTTGCAAAAAGGGATAATTATTGGCTTCTAGGCCAAGAGTGGCAGTATTCCTTAAACTGTGCAGTTAGAGAAGTTTGCTCGGACTGCTGTGGTGAAAGTGTATGGTGAGTGGACATTAACCACCATTGTGAATAAGTGATGTGGAAAATGCAGAGTAATATATTGATGTGAACTTCGGCTATGAAAGAGCCTGAAGGTGGACCAACACTTTACAGTGGAGCAGCTCATTGCCAAAATAAACCAGGTGGCTACAGACGTCTGTCTAAAATAACAATTACTGCATAGGGGCTCTGAAGCAGACAAATGGTCACAGCACCTATGCTAAAAAAGATGCATTTTCAGAAAAGGTTTTACTTTTCACAGCCGTATCAGAATTGGATTTCCACTAATAGGCAAAGGGTTGTTCTTTATGGAACAGATGAACGTTGGTGTGTCAGGTGACAAACGTCAGAGAACCAACACCCTGCAGCCATTGCTGGAAGGACACAAGGTAGTAGTGGCAGCAGTGAGTTGGTCTGTGGAATATTTTTTGGCATTCTCTGGGTGCACCCATTTATGTGGAAGGCACACTCAACCATTTTCGGTATGAATTCATCCTTGCTGATCACATACACTCAAACATGTTGATTGTCTTTCCTGGGGCAGATGGCATGTTGCATCAAATCAATGCAACATATCAATACATCTGCAAATGTTCAACATTGGTTGGAAGAGCATGACCAAGACTTCCAAGAACTACCTTTACCCACTAATTCTCCAATTGAGCATCTTTGGGACCATCTCAATAATGTTTGCTCTATGAATCCTCCACCACCCACCCTCCAGCAGCTGTAGCAAGCAGTCAGCATGGCTCCAGATACCTGTGACAACCTACCAGGACTTTATGGAGTGCCTCCCAGCCCGTCTACCTGTCCATGCTGTACATGGAGGTGACTTTGGATGTTAGGCTTTGTTCACATATGCATTGCGCTATTTTTTTCCCATCTCAACAACAGAGACAACAGCAGAAACCTGACGGACCCATTGTAATCAGTAGGGTCCGTCAGGCGCCATGGTGTTCATTGTGAAACTGATCCCTTGGTATTTGTTTTCACCTCTGTGACATAGATTCTAACGCAGATTAAGCAGGTGGTCATAGTATTGTGACTCAGCTGTGTTCATACATTGTTATACAAAGAAGGTGGAAAAACTGTATATTTCCATTGATACCTTACAGCCCTTACTACACTTATATTTTACATGGGCTTAAAAAACTGTATATTTTTTTTTCAAGGCTTCATGCATTTATTCATGCAATTTTTGTAGCATTTTTATGTATTTTTTTCTGTGGCATTTTTGCTCATCATAAGCCAAGTGATTCATCACATAATTTGCCAGATGGAAAAATGCTACTGAAACGCATCAACAAATTTAACACAAATGCACCCGAAAAAAAAACCACAAAAAAAGCAATGGAAGTCTACAGGGAAAAAAAAAGAAGCTTGAAAAACACTTACACATTCAGCATTGTGAGTTTTGAAAAAAAATGCAATCAAAGTTAAAAAATAATTACAAAGAATGTCTATAGTGCGTTTTCATAATTGTTCTTTGCTTTCCAGCTAATATATTGTCACTGCAGTAAAAGCTAAAAAAAAGACATGCAAAAATGTTACTAAAAACATATATTTTTGCAAAAAATGCAATGTGTAAATCTACCTACCCTTCAAATCTACATTTTTCATGAAACTTTTTGGACCAAAAATGTTTAATACTTTTGCATTTTTTGCAAAGAAAAGTATGTATACACTAGTCACAAAAAGTTTTCAGGATAAAAATAACATTTCTTGAAAATTATTTTCGATGATCTAAATGAAACAATCTCTTAACTTTAGAATGCACATGTCCAACTGTTCAGTGTTTAAGTACTTTTTGCACAACTTGCTGATCTCTAAAGGGGCTTTCACACAGCGCAGTTTTGGTGCAGTTTTAACTGCGCTCCAATTAACTACCTGTATTGCATGCATAGCTTTTTTTTTTTTTTTTTTTTAACATTGAAGCCTATGACTGACCTTTGCAAACATAAATGTATGTTTCTATCCTTTTTTTTAATTTATATTTTGATTTTATTGACACAGTATAAAAATGTTTAAAAAAGTATACGTTTTCTACAAATGTGTGTTTACTGATAGTGTTTGTGAATATATGAGTATACTTTATGTATCTTGATATTAGTTATGATTATATCCATTATGCATACATCTTGGTTGTGGTAGTGTATTTTATTACATGGTAATTTTATTTTATTTTGAATTTAATAAAGTATGTAATTTTAAAGATAGGCTGAGGTATATGTTTGTATATTTGGCGATGGTTTAGTTTGGTTTCGTACCTCTATATGTGTTTTTGGTTGTTCTAATAAAGTGCAGTACATGAGTAAATAAATTATATGCACACTTGGAGATAGGGTGAATTTATTGAGGCATTTTATAAAACTGGAAAACATGGATGAGTCTGATATATCTACTGATATTGCAGGGAATAATGGGGCACATGTACATGTATCAAGGCAGTTGCACCAGAATTCTGGAACAATTTGTGCCAAAAATAATGCCGTAAATACTTTACACCACATGTATTATGTGTTTCAGACAGTTTCCAGAGACGCCTGTGCCTTGTCTGACAAAAATCATTTGGCATAAATGTCCTAAGTAAAGAAGGTGTTTCTTTAGTCAATAGTGGTGTGGTTTAGTGCACAATGTAGAATGAAAAAATTTGGCTGCAGTGAGTGGAATAATGTCAACCAAATTATAAAAGGTATAAAGTTAGACTAGACAATTGTAACAGGCACCAGATTTATCAACATTATGATGAATGTGACAAATTGTAAGACTGTCTAGTCTAACTTTACACTGTCTAAGAGTTAAACAGTATTGATAGATCTACCCCAATGTGTGCTTTCTTTTGTTTTTTCAAATCTAAAAATATTTTTTCGTTTTTTGTGATGTATATTTTATACCAGGTGGATTTATTCTATTTTCACAGTCACACTAGGCCGACTTTAAATCATGAAACAAATAAGAACATGTACGCTGTTTACACCTGATTTTACTATTGATATATGCGATGTTGCACTGTTAGGATTTCCTGTTTCCTGTTTAAAGTAGGGTAGTAATCCTGTTAACAATTATGTCGAACAAACATTACTATTCATTGTGCAATACAGGGGCATTACTAGATTTTACAAGGCCCCATAGCAAAAGGAGATTGAGTCCCCAACACCTAATGATAGGGACGGAAACAGCAACATAAGTAGCAATAATTACTTGTATAAATAATACCGCCATATATCAGAGAACCAACATAGTACTGCAAAATAGCAGAAGGTGTTATTTCCCTACAAAAAAAAAGTTAAATGTTCTTGCACCTAAGTGGGCCACCTCAAACCCTGGGCCCCATGGTGACTGCTTTGACTATAGTTATACCTATGGTGCAATGTAACCATGTTCAGCGACAATTTGTCATTAAAAGTTTTAGAATGGCATAATAATTATCGTTTGTAGGCATCATATCCCCTCATGTAAATCTGCTAGTTATTAGCCTTGATGTAATATTGTACCATGTTAGCCATAAATGTAGTATACAGAAGTTGATGGTATAGTTTACTACTAAGGGTTAAAATGTTTATTGCTATTTGCACTATTTGCACAGTTCTATTATAACTGCTCTAAGAAGATTCTAGAAATGACCTATTTTTCAGCCTTGTATGCAGCCAGTAGGTTCTGAGCATGTCTGTGAATCTTGTATGGGTTGAGAAACCATAACAACATGGGGTGGGGTTAGATTAGAACAGCGGTCCCCAACCTTTTTTCTACCAGGGACCGGTTTGATGCACGACAATTTTTCCACGGCCCAGTGGGGGGTGGAGTTATTAGGGGCGGGGTTATGGAGGGGGTCAGATGTTTAGAATCACACACACAAAAAAAAACCAATAAAGTGTATACTGTGTCATTTAGGGGTATGGTATGGGGTAACCAGTATTTTATAACTGGAGACTGATTGTCAGCTCTATGAGTCACTATTATATTAATAATGCTGACCCACAGAGCTGATAATGAGTCTGCAGTAATATTGATCAGCTCTGTGGGTCAGCATTATACATGTATATAATATACATATGTAATCAGCTCTGTCATTATAGAGATATATGCCCCCTGTAATAATAAATATATCCCCCCAGTAGTGATAGTGATACATAGCTGCCCCCAGTAGTGATAATGAAACATAGCTGCCCCAGTAGTGATAATGACACATAGCTGCCCCAGTAGTGATAATGACACATAGCTGCCCCAGTAGTGATAATGAAACATAGCTGCTCCAGTAGTGATAGTGATACATAGCTGCCCCTGTAGTGATGACACATAGCTGCCCCTGTAGTGATAATGACACATAGCTGCCCCAGTAGTGATACATAGCTGCCCCTGTAGTGATAATGACACATAGCTGCCCCAGTAGTGATACATAGCTGCCCCCAGTAGTGATACATAGCTGCCCCCAGTAGTGAGAGTGATACATAGCTGCCCCAGTAGTGATACATAGCTGCCCCCAGTAGTGATAATGATACATAGCTGCCCCAGTAGTGATACATAGATAGCTGCCCCCTGTAGTGATAGTGATACATAGCTGCCCCAGTAGTGATAGTGATACATAGCTGCCCCTGTAGTGATAGTGATACATAGCTGCCCCTGTAGTGATAGTGACACATAGCTGCCCCAGTAGTGATAGTGACACATAGCTGCCCATGTAGTGATAACATAGCTGCCCCAGTAGTGATACATAGATAGCTGCCCCAATAGTGATAGTGATACATAGCTGCCCCAGTAGTGATAGTGATACATAGCTGCCCCTGTAGTGATAGTGATACATAGCTGCCCCTGTAGTGATACATAGCTGCCCCTGTAGTGATAATGACACATAGCTGCCCCTGTAGTGATAATGACACATAGCTGCCCCCAGTAGTGATACATAGCTGCCCCCAGTAGTGATAGTGATACATAGCTGCCCCAGTAGTGATAGTGATACATAGCTGCCCCTGTAGTGATAGTGATACATAGCTGCCCCTGTAGTGATAGTGATACATAGCTGCCCCTGTAGTGATAATGACACATAGCTGCCCCTGTAGTGATAATGACACATAGCTGCCCCAGTAGTGATCCATAGCTGCCCCAGTAGTGATAGTGATACATAGCTGCCCCCAGTAGTGAGAGTGATACATAGCTGCCCCCAGTAGTGAGAGTGATACATAGCTGCCCCCAGTAGTGAGAGTGATACATAGCTGCCTCAGTAGTGGTAATAATACATAGCTGCCACTGTAGGGATAATGATACATAGCTGCCCCCAGTAGTGATAGCTGCCCCCAGTAGTAATAGATAGCTGCCCCCAGTAGTGATAGATAGCTGCCCCAGTAATGATAGCTGCCCCCAGTAGTGATAGATAGCTGCCCCCAGTAGTGATAGCTGCCCCCAGTAGTGATAGATAGCGGCCCCCAGTAGTGATAGTAGTGATAGCGGCCCCCAGTAATGATAGCTGCCCCCAGTAGTGATAGATAGCGGCCCCCAGTAATGATAGCTGACCCCAGTAGTGATAGATAGCGGCCCCCAGTAGTGATAGCTGCCCCCAGTAGTGATAGCGGCCCCCAGTAGTGATAGCTGCCCCCAGTAGTGATAGATAGCGGCCCCCAGTAGTGATAGCGGCCCCCAGTAGTGATAGCTGACCCCAGTAGTGATAGATAGCGGCCCCCAGTAGTGATAGCGGCCCCCAGTAGTGATAGCTGCCCCCAGTAGTGATAGCGGCCCCCAGTAGTGATAGATAGCGGCCCCCAGTAGTGATAGATAGCGGCCCCCAGTAGTGATAGATAGCGGCCCCCAGTAGTGATAGCGGCCCCCAGTAGTGATAGATAGCGGCCCCCAGTAGTGATAGCGGCCCCCAGTAGTGATAGCTGCCCCCAGTAGTGATAGCGGCCCCCAGTAGTGATAGATAGCGGCCCCCAGTAGTGATAGCGGCCCCCAGTAGTGATAGATAGCTGCCCCCAGTAGTGATAGACCCTGTAGTGATAGCGGCCCCCAGTAGTGATAGCTGCCCCCAGTAGTGATAGCTGGCCCCCAGTAGTGATAGCTGCCCCCCAGTAGTGATAGCGGCCCCCAGTAGTGATAGCGGCCCCCAGTAGTGATAGATAGCGGCCCCCAGTAGTGATAGCTGCCCCCAGTAGTGATAGCGGCCCCCAGTAGTGATAGATAGCGGCCCCCAGTAGTGATAGCTGCCCCCAGTAGTGATAGATAGCGGCCCCCAGTAGTGATAGCTGCCCCCAGTAGTGATAGCTGCCCCCAGTAGTGATAGATAGCGGCCCCCAGTAGTGATAGCTGCCCCCAGTAGTGATAGCGGCCCCCAGTAGTGATAGCTGCCCCCAGTAGTGATAGATAGCGGCCCCCAGTAGTGATAGATAGCGGCCCCCAGTAGTGATAGCGGCCCCCAGTAGTGATAGCTGCCCCCAGTAGTGATAGCGGCCCCCAGTAGTGATAGCTGCCCCCCAGTAGTGATAGCTGCCCCCAGTAGTGATAGCTGCCCCAGTAGTGATAGCGGCCCCCAGTAGTGATAGCGGCCCCCAGTAGTGATAGCGGCCCCCAGTAGTGATAGATAGCGGCCCCCAGTAGTGATAGATAGCGGCCCCCAGTAGTGATAGCGGCCCCCAGTAGTGATAGCTGCCCCCAGTAGTGATAGCGGCCCCCAGTAGTGATAGCTGCCCCCAGTAGTGATAGCTGCCCCCAGTAGTGATAGCGGCCCCCAGTAGTGATAGCTGCCCCCAGTAGTGATAGCGGCCCCCAGTAGTGATAGCTGCCCCCAGTAGTGATAGTTGCCCCCAGTAGTGATAGATAGCTGCCCCCAGTAGTGATAGATAGCTGCCCCCAGTAGTGATAGCTGCCCCCAGTAGTGATAGCTGCCCCCAGTAGTGATAGATAGCGGCCCCCAGTAGTGATAGCGGCCCCCAGTAGTGATAGCGGCCGCCAGTAGTGATAGCTGCCCCCAGTAGTGATAGATAGCGGCCCCCAGTAGTGGTAGCTGGCCCAGTAGTGATAGCGGCCCCAGTAGTATAGATAGCGGCCCCCAGTAGTGATAGCTTCCCCAGTAATGATAGCTGGGCCCCCAGTAGTGATAGCGCCCCCAGTAGGCAGCCAGGACAATTAAAATAAAAAAAAAAAAAAAAAGAAGTAGAAGTCACTTACCTTTCCCCGGATCCTCGGCCAGCGTCCATCTTCCAGCAGCCGTACATCCGTACGGCACTGAGGGAGGGGGGTTGTGACGTCACTGCCCATCAACCCCCCTGCGCCACTCATCGCTGCAGAATACGAGAGCTCAGTCTAAACGCCCGCATCTACAGCGAGAGGGAAAGCAGGACTAATGCACCGCTTCCTGCTTCCTGTAATGCAGACCGCAGTGAGTGCAGCTGCATAGGTCTGCAAAAAGGAGGATTACAGATGTGCCAGCCAGACCCGATTGTCCGACACGCCCACTGAAGTAAAGGGCGGCCGCATCATGTTAGCCCGGGGCCGCGACCGGCAGGGGATACGCTTAAGGCCGGTGCCGGTCCGCGGACCGGCAAAATTTGGGGACCCCTGGATTAGAAGGTTATAAAAGATACACTTGTTATTCAGGGTCTCTCCTAGTTAGGAGTGGGTCTCTCTCCAGGGGAGCTGTGCTCTCCTGGTCTTTTCTGCCAAGAAGTGGGTCTGTTTCCACCAAGGAGGGCCTCTGCCCACAGGAGTGGGGTCACTATGGGTCCTTGCATGGGAGGCTAGGTCTGAATGATATCGTCTTCAGGTTATCGGTGTCTTCAACTGCAGAGTTCAGCTTTAACCCCTCATCTCCCTGGCCACATGGGAGTGGAGCTGGAAAAGGGTAAATTTCAGTGAGGGACTGGGTCTAGGAACACCGCCCTGCCTTGGTCTTGAGTGGTTGCAACTGGAAAGATGGAGCTGTGTACTGAAGGATGTCCACTGCCATGTGCTGTAATATCTTTGCCGGGTTGAAGTAAAGATACCTCAGATGTTTTACCACCGTTACATCCTTATCTCCTGCCTGCTTCTTTCTGCACCGCACATCAAGGGCACCTCGCACACCATCTAACATGCAGGCAGTCGAGGGAGAGACCACCAACAGAGTGTGCCCCCAGGGGAACAACTACCACCATCATCCGCCGTGCAGACCCCTTCAGTACTGCCGGGCACCAGAGGAGCACGAGAGGTGCGGGTAGCGAAGTGTGCAGCCACCGTGCCTCCCCTCTGTGCCACTCCGGTCCACCACATATAAAGCTGCAGAAGAGTGAAGAAATCAGGCGATACTTTTTAGAGCTACTGAGTATATTTGATGGTGAGCTTTCGAGAGTACTAGCTCTCTTCATTAGACATGATGTTATATCTCATGTCTGACAAAGAGAACTAGTACTCTCTAAAGCTTACCATTAAATATACTCAGTAGCTCTAATAGGTGTCGCCTCATTTCTTCACTCTTCAAACAGTTATTAGCAGATAAGAGAAGTGGAAAGAAGAAATCACAAGCAATATTTTTAGAAGTCTAAAGTTTGAAAAAATAAAAAATTGTTGTGACTTGTACATGCATTTTGTCCAAACGTCACTCAGCATAGTAAAATTAGTGCTTTGTCTCACCGCTTTATTTTCACCTATAAAATGACCCTTCATTTTCAAAACCTAATGAGTACAATGGGTTTTATGGGTTAAAGGGGTTTTCCAAGAGTTTTAAAAACCTCCTTGTAACCTCTCACGGTGTTAAAATAGAAAATTAACCCACACTTACACCGTTCCTGCGCTACCATAGCTGCTTTGTCCACCCCTAGTTCCTCACTGATGACTTCACGTGCATAGATCACATGATGCTGCAACCAATCTGCATGTACAGCAAGTCACTACAGAGGTCAGTGATTGGCTGCACCATTATGTGATCCATGACGCCCTCAATGAGAGACCGGGGGGAACAGTGGAGCTCCGGTAGCACTGGAATGGAGGCGATGAGAGGGGTGAATACGGGTTAATTTTCTATTTAAACACAGTGGGAGGTGCTATAGAGGTCTTTAAAAGTCTTGGAAAACTCCTTTAATGGTAGAAAAAACTTATGAAAGGGGTAAATATTGTGCTTTCCTTTCTTTTACCCCTGTAGGTAAATAGATTGTGTCTTTAGATGGACACTTTGTTATCTAAAAGACTGCCCATTTGCTTGCCTTTGTTTTATTACATGGATGTATGTTGCATTGCCCACTGTGACTAACCTCTCTGTTTCAGGATTGCTGTGTTACTGAAAGGTAGCACTGCTTAGTGATGTCACCAGACTTCACTGCATTGGCTGATAGTTTGGACAATTCATCAGTCAACTGTTGACTGGTTTCCTCACAACCAAAGACATTGGATACTTGACGTTAATCTCAATGCTGAGCTCTATGTGAGTATCCTACAAGATAAGTTACTTCATATACTCAAGTACTATGGGTATGAAAAGGACGACTTAGTGTTCCAGCAGGACAACAACCTGATGCATATGTTAAGGTTGGAGAAGGAATGTTTCAATGACAATGAAGTACAGTTGCTGTATTGGCCTCCACAGTCCCCAGACCTCAACCCAATCGAACACTTGTGGGTAGAGATGAAGAAAAAGCTGTATTCGTACCCAAGTCCAGTATGCAACTACATTGGTAATGTGTAGAAGAGACCTAGGATCAGATTTTGATCAAGGCATGCTGGAATCGGATCCAGAGCCCAGAAGGATTCAGGCAGTGCTGGAAGCCAAAGGTGGATTTACCAAATACTAACAAAATAATAAAAATTAACATTTTGATTTTTAGGAGCAAAACAGTAACAATGCAGTTACATCATGAAATGAAATCTATGTATAAGATAGGCAAGATGATTGTCTATAAAATGATGGTAGTCTCATGTTCAAAGCTGTAGTGAATGGTAAGTTATGGAGCCTGAAATTCAAAAGCTCAAAACATTGTTACCATTTTGCTCGTCAGTGTATGTTCCAGGGCTGTGGAGTCGGCAAGCCGAAGCCCCGACTCCGACTCCTCAATTTCCAAACCCCCGACTCCGACTCCCTCATACATGGCGCATGTTTAAGTGATAACTTTACTGTAGTAAAATGGTAACATCAGGCTGTTTATCATCTTATGATACAATAATCAAGCTATTTAGGTAGAACAGACACTGACAAGTAAAATGGTAACAATGTTTTGATCTTTTAAACACTTGTGGGTAGAGTTGAAGAAAATGCTGTATCTGTATCCAAGTCCAGTCTGCACCAACACTGGGAATGTGTAGAAGAGATCTGGGATCAGATATTGGTCTGATTCAGAGCCCAGAAGGATTCAGGCAGTATTGAAAACCAAAGGTGGATTTCCCAAATACTAACAAAATAATACAAATTAACACTTTGATTTTTAGGAGCAAAACAGAAACAATGCAGTTACAGGAAAGAATCTGCAGAACTAAGCAGATGCTAAATACTTGCAAGTCAAATTTATGTATAAGATAGGTAAGATGACTGTATGTACAATTACAGTAGCCTCATGTACAAAGCTGTAGTGGATGGTGAGATATGGAGCCTGAAATTCACAAGTTCAAAACATTACCATTTTGCTTCTCATTGTAAAATATATTTATTGGACATGACTTTAGGACACAAAAAA
>JAODAL010024725.1:0-15000 GCA_025379985.1 Phyllomedusa bahiana | reverse complement strand
TAGCCAGGGAGGGCCCCCCTTTTGTTAGCCAGGTAGGTGCCCCCCATTGTTTGCCAGGTAGTGCCCCCATTGTTTGCCAGGTAGTGCCCCCATTGTTTGCCAGGTAGTGCCCCCTCTGTTGCCAGGTAGTGCCCCATTGTTGCCAGGTAGATGCCCCCTCTGTTGCCAGGTGATGTCCCCCTCTGTTGCCAGGTAGATGCCCTTCTGTGCCAGGTAGTAGCCCCCTCTGTTGCCAGGTAGTGTCCCCTCTGTTGCCAGGTAGATGCCCCCATTGTTGCCAGGTAGTGCCCCCATTGTTGCCAGGTAGATGCCCCCATTGTTGCCAGGTAGTGCCCCCATTGTTGCCAGGTAGTGCCCCCATTGTTGCCAGGTAGATGCCCCCTCTGTTGCCAGGTAGATGCCCCCATTGTTGCCAGGTAGTGCCCCTCTGTTGCCAGGTAGATGTCCCCTCTGTTGCCAGGTAGATGCCCCCATTGTTGCCAGGTAGTGCCCCCATTGTTGCCAGGTAGTGCCCCCATTGTTGCCAGGTAGTGCCCCCTCTGTTGCCAGGTAGTGCCCCCATTGTTGCCAGGTAGATGCCCCCTCTGTTGCCAGGTAGTGCCCCCTCTGTTGCCAGGTAGATGCCCCCATTGTTGCCAGGTAGTGCCCCCTCTGTTGCCAGGTAGTGCCCCCATTGTTGCCAGGTAGTGCCCCCTCTGTTGCCAGGTAGTGCCCCCATTGTTGCCAGGCAGAGCCCCCCATATAGCTAATAAAAATAAAATAATAAAATACACTTACCTCACCAGGCTCCTGCAGCACGGCCGCTCCGGACGATCTCCTCAGCGGCGCAGGGGGAAGTGAGAGCAGCCGCGCGTCACTCCCCTGCAGCCGCGCGTCACTTCCCCTGCGCCGCTGACCTGTATGTGCGGCGCACACACCGGCGCCGTACATACAGGGGGAGGAGGGAGCGATCCCTCCTGCCTCCTCCCTGCACAGCGAGAAATCCGGGCGGGGGAAAGCGGGCGCAGCGGCCGCTTCACCCGCCTGTAGGAGCGGGCCCGGCGGCGCCAGAGTAGCGCACTAGCGCTACTCTGTCCGCCGCGGCCATTTAAAGAACCCTCGTCGCCGGCTGGGGGCGGGAGGAATGCCAACTCCCCCGGGAGGGCGGGAGGGTACCCCAAATAGCGGGACCCCCCCGCCAAAAACGGGAGAGTTGGCATGTATGATCTAATATTGGCCTTTCATTCCCCCAAGGCTCCTTACCTTGGCGGCATGTGTCTAGACACTTGAAGGCGCATGCAAGGACTCTGGCCGGGATATATACACCGTTATATACCCTTCCTACTGTTGCAACCTTACATATCCTCCCCCTCTGCTCAGACCCGTGGGGCAGAGCACCTTGTGCCCCGAAACTGTGCACCCTAGACAACGCCTCTGCGTTTGCTTGCTGGGACCCGGGTCGCTGTTCCACACAGAATTTGAAGTCCTGCAGAGCCAGGAACCACCGGGTCACCCTTGCGTTCTTCCCTTTGTTTTGGGCCATCCATTTCAATGGGGAGTGATCTGTGATCACTGTAAATTGCCTCCCCACTAGATAATATCGAAGTGACTCAATGGCCCACTTTAGGGCCAGACATTCCCTCTCCACAATGGCATAATTTTTTTCAGCCGCCGACAACTTCCGGCTGAGCTACACGATCGGGTGCTCTTCCCCGTTAATCCTTTGGGATAAGACTGCCCCTAAGCCTATTTCTGAGGCATCTGTCTGCAACAGGAATTCTTCCCTGAAGTTAGGGGTGATCAGAACAGGCCTTTTACATAGAATCTCCTTAAGTTTTTGGAAGGCTTGTTCAGCCTTCGATCCCTTGGTGAGGTCTGTGAGAGGGGCAGCTATTGAGGCGAAGCCTGGCACAAACCTCCTATAATAGCCTGCAATGCCCAGGAAGGCTCTAACCTGTTTTTTGGACACCGGTTGAGGCCAATACTGAATGGCTTCTAGCTTATCTAGCTGGGGTTTGATGATCCCGCGGCCGATATTGTACCCGAGGTAGCGAGCCTCCTCTAGTCCTTTCGCACCTTTCTGTGGATTGGCCCCTATCGCGTCAAGAACCGCTTGCACCTTCACTAGATGGGAATCCCAATCAGCACTATAGATCACCACATCATCCAGGTATGCGGCTGCGTACTTTTTATGCGGCTGCAGGATGATGTCCATTAGCCTCTGAAAGGTCGCAGGGGCCCCATGTAAACCAAAGGGAAGGACGATGTACTGGAAGTGTCCCTCTCGGGTGGAAAATGCGGTTTTTTCCCTGGCCTCATCTGTGAGGGGAACCTGCCAATACCCTTTGGTGAGGTCTAAGGTGGTCATATACCTCGCTGGTCCCAACCTCTCAATCAGCTCGTCGATCCTTGGCAGGGGGTAAGCGTCGAATTTGGAGACCTCATTCAACTTGCGGAAATCGTTACAGAACCGCAAGCTACCATCCGGTTTAGGAATGATCACAATCGGGTTTGACCACCCACTTTGGGACCTTTCTATAACCCCTAAGGCTAACATTTTCCTCACCTCTTCTGATATGGCTTGCCTCTGGGCTTCCGGAAACCCTGTATGGTCTTAACCGTACCTTTTGACCGGGCTCGGTGACAATGTCATGTTTAATGATGTCTGTCCTGCCAGGCAGAGAAGACCCCTCGTTTCCTCTGAAGGAATTCCCTGACCTCCTGCCTCAGGACCTCTGACAAGGAAACTGAGATATGAACAGGGGGTAACCCCTTGTTTGGGCCCCTCCCCTAGACGCCCTTTGCAGCCACCAGACTTTCTCGGTCCTTCCAGGGTTTGATGAGGTTGACATATATATTTGGTAGGGCTTTCTTTTCCCTGGCTGGAAAACCTTGTAGTTCACCTCACCTACCCCTTTCGCAGATTTCATAAGGGCCTTGCCACTTGGCCAAAATTTTGCTCTCTACTGTGGGGACAAGTACGAGCACCCAGTCCCTGGCTGTAAGGATCTGACCCTTGCTGTCCTGTTGTAAACTTGGGTCTGTGCCTCCTGGGCCTGCTGCATGTTTTCCCTTACAATGGGCATAACAGCCCCGATCCTGTCCTGCATGTCGGCCATATGCTCGATGACACTCCTGTAAGGGGTTTCCTCTTGTTCCCAGGTCTCCCTGGCTATGCCCAAAGGAGCCCTCGGGTAATCCCCATACAGCAGCTCGAATGGAGAGAACCCCGTAACGCCTGTGGCACTTCCAGGATTGGAGAAAAATCAATAGGGCAACAGGCGATCCCAATCCCTACCATCCTTGTCCACCACCTTTTTTAACATCCCTTTTATGGTCTTGTTAAAGCGCTCGACCAGACCATCGGTCTGGGGATGGTACACAGAGGTGCGCAGGTGGGTAATCTTTAGCAGGCAACACAGCTCTTTGGTCACTTTGGACATGAATGGAGTGCCTGATCTGTCAAGATCCCCTTTTGGGGATCCCATACGGGTGAATAGGTGGAACAGTTCCCTAGCTATCCCTTTTGAGGAGGTGTTTCTGAGGGGTATGGCCTCTGGGTAGCGGGTGGCATAATCCAGTACCACTAGGATATGCTGATGTCCTCTGGCCGATTTAGGGAGGGGTCCAAACCAATCCATGCCAATCCCTTCGAAAGGCATTTTCGATGATGGGCACGGGAACCACGGCCCCGGGAAATGGGTCTGGGGGCGTGGACCTGACACTCTGGACAGGACTGACAGAACTCTTCCACTGCTTTTAATAGATCCCGGGGCCATAGAAGTTCCGCTCCACCCGCTCTCTAGTTTTCTCCACCCCCAAGTGTCCCCCCTAAGACATGGAAATGTGCTAATTCCAAAACCAAAACGGACAGGGGTCTGGGAAACCAACAACTGCTCCACCACCTCTGTTTGTGTTTTTTTTCACCCTGTACAATAGGTTATTCCGTACGGCGAAGTGAGGGTAGACCAACTCCTCCCCTGGTTCCTGAGGTCTCCCATCAATGACCTTTATGCTTTTCCAAGCGTTAGTCAGGTTAGGGTCCCTCACTTGCTCTGTGCCAAATTCCCTCCCTTTAGACTGCAAGGAGGAAAATTCTAACTCAGAGGGGTCTCCTCTGGCTCTCCACCATACCGATAATGGAAAGGGACAGTTTCTACACATCAAACCAGTGGGGCATACATCACTCACAGGTTCAACATTATACATTTTTTGGGTTTTATTTCCCCACAAATCCCAAAACAGAGGGAAATCACAAAGCCAATAACTGCGCGTGAGGGAAACTGGTCACAACGGCCAGCTCATGTTTTTTGTAACCCCACAGGTGGTTTTTATTGGGAGTAGGGCCGTGGGGTAGTCCTTGGTGTCCCCATGGATACAAACTACCCCTATCCTGCGTGAGCGTAGCTGGTCCGGGCTCACAAGTTGGGCTTGCACAAGGGTCACCAAGCTCCCCGAGTCCAGGAGGGCCTGCACCGAATGTCCATTAACGGTGACAGGGCACTCTCGTCGGTCCACCCCAGCAGAAACCCAAGTGGAATACGATGGCCGTGCATTCCAGGAGGTACGTCTCCCCAACCCACATTCCATGGGTTCCTCCCTTCCCGGACAACGTGCCGCCACATGTCCCAGTCCTTGGCACCGCCAGCAGACTATGGGGTCCCGGGCCTTAGAAACAGTGTCCCGTTTTGGGGTGGGTGGCCTCTCCCCCTTTCCATATAACCGTAACCCCCCTTTTAGGACAGGAGCAGTCTTACTGCGGGTGGAGGTCTGCAGAGTCCCTGGGGAATGTAGGACTTGCAGGAACTCCTCAGTGGTGCTGTATCGCTCCACAACCGTTACCAGTTCGTCCGTGCTTTTGGGGTCGGTGTACCCCACGCACCGCTGGAGCTTGTTGGGCAGAGCCCAACAAAACGGTCACAGACCCCCTCGCTCGACCACCTGGGCAGGGGTGAGAGTCTCTGGCTGCAGCCATTTGTTGGTAAGGTGGAACAGGTCATACATTTGTGACCTACCGGGCTTGGCAGGATCAAACTCCCAGGCTTGGACCCCTCTGGCTCTTTACGGCTAGGGTGACCCCCAGTCGAGCCAATATCTCACCCCCGCAGTTTGGCGTAGTCCTTGGCATCTTGGACCCGCAGATCGAAGTAGGCCTTCTGCGGTTCACCCGTTAGGAAGGGGGCCAGGACGCTCACTGGTCCACCGGCAGCTGCTCTCTCTCTGCTATCCGTTCGAAGGTCCCCAGGTAAGCCTCAATGTCGTCATCCGTGGGGCATCTGCGCAGGGAGCTTTGCACCACCTGGTGGGGCGTTGACTGAATACCTGTTGGCCCCCCTGGCCTCACAGCCAAGGCCTGTAGCTGTTGCTGCAGAGTCTGGTTCACCTGCTGTTGCTCTTTCACCGTGGCCTGGTGAGTCTCAATTAGCAGCGGTTGGTCCAGCTTTGGGGCCCCGGGTGGTCTCCTCGTGCGCCTTCTGCTGACTAGCCGCCATCAGCTGGAGGTTGGCGTTCGCTTGTATCAGCTGTTTTACCAGCTCGTCCATTTTCACTGACTCTGTTGTCTTTGAAGTAGCTGCTTTCACCCAGGACATACGTTTCTTACACTACCTTCTGTCTCAGGTGTTTATCAGAGTACTGCCTCTAATATGCCCTTTGCATACCTCCACCATATGTGAGCTTTAGCGGCTCTGGGATCTTGGCACACGTGGATTTTCAGGTAGAGACAGAGACAGATCTTTCGGTGTAAAATACAGGGCCTCTGTATTTTATTTAAGCAGCAAACAAAACAACAAGTGCAAGGCATGCACGATATAAAACAAAAGAACAGCCTGCCCGTCTGGGCTCTAACTAACAAAGACCAACTTACTAACAGCTTGTAAGTTTCCTGCTGGATCTCCAGCGTGTCTCCTCTCCAGACTTAAAGGTAGCCTGGGAGTTGTAAAACACCTCCAGTCAGCTTCCCTACTGACTTATATATTCCAGGTAAAACCTGGAGTGGAACCATGGGGAGTGGACCCAGGCCCGGACTGAGAACCTGTCCGACCGGGCAGATGCCCGGCGGGCCGTGGAGCCGGGACACATGTGGGCCGCCTGAACGCACCTTCTGGCCCTTTGATGCCGGCTGCGGCCACTGCAGAGGGCCGCCGGCCACCGCGACCACAGCTGAGCTGGGATGCTCCGCAGTGGCCAGCAGCTGACATACAAGTAAGGAGGCGGGCTGCGACCGCGGCCACTACCCAAGGCCGCCGGCCACAACTGAGCAGGGATGCTCCGACGCAGCAGCCGCAGCCACCCAGCAGCCTGCTTGTTTAGAGGCGGGGTGCGGGCACTATGAGTCTTGCTGCGGCCGCTACGGAGGGGCTGCCGGCTGCCGCGCCCACATCTGAGGGCTGCAGTGAGCCGGGATGCTCCACAGCAGCCGCAGCTCGTCTGTGCAGGCTGGCTGATGTGCTCACAGTTGAGGAGGCGGGGCAGGAGGCGCACGCAGGGAGAGGGGACCGTGGAGGCCAGCTCTCTCACAGTGATCAGAAGAGATGTTCACTGGCTCCACCTCCCAAGTCCTGCAGCCCATGCTGAACGCGCCTCTGCCTCTCCAGGAAGCCGCCTCTGCTCCTGCAGGATTTCCTCCAATAGTAAGTAGATGGTAACTTCACCACTTGGGCCCTTGCTACTTGTCAGCCTGGTAGTAGGAAGGCAAGGCCCAAGGGAAGTAGGTACACTACCTCTCTTGGGCCTTGTTCTCCTACGTACCTCCCTTGGTGCCTGCCCGAACGCCTACCTACATACCTCCCTTGGTGCCTGTATACCTATGTACCTCCCTTGGTGCCTGCCCGCCCGCCTACGTACCTCCCTTGGTGCATGTATACCTATGTACCTCCCTTGGTCCCTGCCCGCCTACGTACCTCCCTTGGTGCCTGTCTACCTATGTACCTTCCTTGGTGCCTGCCCGCCCGCCTACGTACCTTCCTTGGTGACCTGCCCGCCCGCTACGTACCTCCCTTGGTGACTGCCCGCCCGCCTACGTACCTCCCTTGGTGCCTGTCTGCCCACCTACGTACCTCCCTTGGTGCCTGTATACCTATGTACCTCCCTTGATGCCTGTCTTCCCACCTACATACCTCCTTTGGTACCTGCCTGCCCACCTACATACCTCCCTTGGTACCTGCCTGCCCGCCTACATACCTCCCTTGGTGCCTGCCAGCCCGCCTACGTACCTCCCTTGGTGCCTGTCTTCCCACCTACATACCTCCTTTGGAACCTGCCTACCCGCCTACGTACCTCCCTTGGTACCTGCCCGCCCGCCTACGTACCTCCCTTGGTACCTGCCCATCCGCCTAAGTACCTCCTTTGGTACCTGCCCACCCGCCTACGTACCTCCCTTGGTGCCTGCCGGCCTATGTACCTCCCTTGGTACCTGCCCACCTGCCTACGTACTTCCCTTGGTGCCTGTCTGCCTATGTTCCTCCCTTGGTGCCTGCCTGCCCGCCTACGTACCTTCCTTGGTACCTGCCTGTCTGCCTTTGTTCCTCCCTTGGTGCCTGCCTGCCCGCCTACGTGGGCTGCCCGCCCGCCTTTGTGGGCTGGTGGGACCTGTGTGCCAGGGCTGCTTTTGAGTCCCAGTCTGGCCCTGAGTGGACCCATGGGGAGTGAGCACCCACCCTGCTCTATGCTCACTCCCAATGAAAGGCCGACCCGGGAATGGCTGGAAGCCATACTACCATTAAACGTTAAACAGATGTCAACAGTCTATACGTCGACAACCTATCTAATTTTGGCCTTTCAATTCCCCCAAGGCCCACTTAACCTTTGGGGGAATGTGTTGATGGACATTTTAAGGCTCATGAAGGGCCGGGTTATATACACCGGTTATATACCCTTCCTGCTGTTGCAACCTTACAATATATATATATTTATTTATTTATTTATATATATATATATATATTATATATATATATATATATTTTTTTATTTATATTTTTCACGATCGGATAGCAGAAAAGAGAGCAGCTGCCAGGTGGACACAGGTGTAGCGTCCTGGCCAACTTCCTATCGGGTGTGAAGCATGAAGCCTACTTCGTATATGTGGGTCCAAGATGCAAAGACTACGCCAAAATGCGGGGGGGTGTGAGGATATTGGCTCGACTGGGAGTCACTCCTAGCCGTTAAGAGCCAGAGAATCAGCATGGGAGTTTGATCCTGCAAGTACGCTAGGTCAACATTAGGTATGACCTGTTTCCACCTTCCACAAATGGCTGCAGCCAGAGACCAGAGTGGTCGATCGCGAAAGTGGTCCTGTGACCATTTTGTTCGGGCTCTGACCATCATCCTCCCAGGCGGTGTGAGGGGGTACACCGACCCCAAAAGCCTGTGGGACGAACTGGTCACGGTTGTGGAAGCGATACAGCACCACTGTGGAGTTCCTGCAAAGTCCTACATACCCCAGGGAATCCGCACAAGACCTCCACCGTGCATGGTATGACTGCTCCTGTCCCAAAAGGGGGGTTACGGTTATATGGAAAGGGGGAGAGGCCACCCACCCCAAAATGGGACCCTGTTTCTAAGGCCCGGGACCCCATAGTATGCTGGCGGTGCTGCTGGGGTGGACCGACGAGAGGCCTGGTCACCTGTTTAAATTGGTCATTCGGTGCAGGCCTTCCTGTGACTCGGGGCCGAGGGTGATTGGTGCCCCTTTGCAAGCCCAATTTGCGTTGCACGGACCAGCTTCGCTCACGCAGGATGGGGTAGTTTGTATCCAGGGACCACATAGACTACCCACGGCCCTACTACATTAAAAAACTTACCATGTGGGGTTACATCGATGAGGTGGCCGTCCGATGTGACCAGTTTTACCTTTCAGCGCAGTTATTGGCTGTGATTTCCTCTGTTTTGGGATTTGTGGAATTAAAACCCAGAAAAATTGTAGATGTTTGAAACTGTGAAGTGGTGTATGCCCCACTGGTGATGCTTAGGAACCTGTGGCCATTTACCATTATCGTTACTGGCTGGAGAGCAGAGGAGACACCCATCTGAGTTAGAATTTTCCTCCTTGCCAGTATCAAGAGTGAATTTTGGCCCAGAGCATCGTGAGGGACCTAACCTGGCTAACGCTTGGAAAAGAATAAAGGGTCATTGATGGAGACCTCAGGAACCAGGGGAGGTGTTGGTCTACCCTCTCATTCGCCGTACGGTATAACCTAATTGTTTGGAGTGAAAATATTCACAATACAGAGGTGGTGGTGCTGTGTGGCTACCCCGGAACCATGTCCGTTATGGTTTTGGATTTTGCACATTTCCATTGTCTTTGGGGGCACTTGGGGGCGGAGAAAACTAGTGAGTGGGTGGTGCGGGTACTTCTACTGGCCCTGCATCTTTAGGGCTGTGGAAGAGTTCTGTCAGTACTGTCCAGAGTGTCAGGTCACCGACCTGACCCCATTTCCGGAGCCGCTGGTTCCCCTGCCCATCATCGAACATGCCTGTCTAAGGGATTGGCATTGGATCTGGTAGGAGGGACCCATCCATAATCGGCATAGGACATCAGATATCCTAGTGGTACTGGATATGCCACCGCTGGCCCAGAGGCCATACCCTCAGAAACACCTCCTCAAATGGGATTTCGTAGGGAACTGTTCCACCTATCACCCGTCTGGGATCCCCATTGGAGATCTTGACAGATCGAGGTCACTCCATTAATGCCTAAGTGACCAAAGACTGTGTCGGCCCTGCTAAAAGTGTACCACGCTGGCACCTCTGTGTACCATCACCAGACTATGGTCTGGTCGAGCGCTTTACAAGACAATATTAGGGATGTTAAAATAAGGTGGTGACAAGAATGGTAGGATTGGGGGATCGCCTGTTGCCCTATCTATGTTCTCTCCGGAAGTGCCACAGGCATTCAAAGGGGTTCTCTCCATATGAGCTGCTTGAATGGGAGTTATTTCCCGAGTGACTCCTGGACAATGTCAGGGAGGACCTTGGATACAAGTGGAAACCCCCTTACTGGAGTGTCATTGAGCATATAGCCGACATGCAGGACAGGATTCGAGGCTGTTATGCCAATTGTCAAGGGAACACATGCTGCAGGGCCGGAGGCACAGTCCCGAGTTTACATACTGGACCGCAGTTCAGATCTTTCAGCCAGGGGACTGTGGGGTGCTCGTACTGTCCCCCAGTAAGAGAGCAATTTTCTAGACAAGTGGCAAGGCCTATGAAATCTGCGAATTGGGTAGGTGAGGTGAAATGCGAGGTTTTCAAGCCAGCGAAAAGAAAGCCCTACCAAATATATCATGTCAACCTCATCAACCCTGAATGGGACCGAGAAAGTCTGGTGTGCTGCAAAGGGACTCAGGGAGGTTGCAAACAAGGGTTTACCCTGTTCATATCTCTAGAATCCTTGTCTGAGTTTCCAGAGATCAGGAGGTCAGGGGACTTCCTTACAGAGGACACCGAGGGGTCTTCTCTGAACTGCTGGCCGGTCAGAAGTCATTAAAAATGACATTGTCATACGAGCCCCGGTCAAAAGGTACGGTTAAGACCTACAGGGTACCGGAAGCCTGAGGCAAGCCATTTCAGAAAGGTGAGGAAAAATGATTAACCTTAGGGGGTCTATAGAAAGGTCCCCAAAGTGGCGTGGTCAGCCCGATTGTGTATTTCATAAACGGATGGTAGCTTGCGGTTTTCTGTAACGATTTCCGCAAGTTGAATGAGGTCTCCTAAATTTGTCGCTACCCATGCCAAGGCGTCGACGAGCTGATCGAGGAGGTTGGGAGTTCAGCGAGGTATATGACCAACCTTAGACCTCCACCAAAGGGTATGCTGGTTTCCCCGACAGAATTGAGGCTAGGGAAAAAAAAACTGCATTTTTCCACCCTTGAGGGACTCTTTCCAGTACGTGGTACTTCCATTTGGTTGTTACATGGGGCCCTTGCGCAACCTTTCAGAGGCTAATGGACATCATCCTGCATGCAGCATAAAATGTACGCAGCCGCATACATGGATGATGTGGAGCAATCTTTAGTGCCGATTGGATTCCCATCTAGTGAGAAGTGCAAGCAAGCGGTCTAGCCGCGATTGGGGCGCCGGGTAACGGGCCATTTCCACAGAGAATGTGCGATTAGGGCTAGAGGAGTCGCTACCTCAGTACCAATATCGCCCGCGGGATCTCAAAACCCCACAGCTTGATAAGATAGAAGCCATTCAGTATTTGCCTTCAACGGTGTCCAAATAACAGGTTTAGTGCCTTCCTGGGCATTGCAGGCTATTATAGGAGGTTTGTGCCAGGATTCGCCTCAATAGACTGCCCCTCTCACAGACCTCTCACCATGGGATTCGAAATCCACCATGGTAATGTGGAAATACGGAGGATGAACAAGCCTTTCCAAAAAACGTGAGGTTCTATGTAAGAGGCCTGTTCTGATCACCCCTAACTTCAGGGAAGAATTCTGTTGCAGACAGATGCCTCAGATGTAGGGCTTAGGGCAGTCTTATCCCAAAGATTAACGGGGTAAAGTGCACCACGATCGTTGGTAGACTCAGCCGGAAGTTGTGGCAGCTGAGAAAAATTAGTGCCATTGTTGAAGAGGGATGAATGGCTGGCTCCTGAAGTGGGCCATTGTGTCACTTCGTTATTATCCAGTGGGGGAGCGGCAAATTTAGGGTGATCACAGTTCACGGCCCATTGAAATGGATGGACAAACAAGAGGGATAGAACGGCCTGGGTGACCCGGTGTGGAAAGCGTACGGGAAGTGGTCCCAGCAAGCAAACGCAGATGCGTTGTATAGGGTGCACAGTTTCGGGGGCACCAGGTGCTCTGCCCCCTCGGGTCTGAGCAGAGGAGGGGGATATTTAAGGTTGGCGAACAGAGGAAGGGTATTAAAAACAGTGTATATAATCCGGCCAGAGTCCTTGCATTTGTGCCTTCAAATGTCAGACACATGCCCCAAGGTAAGTAGCCTTGGGGAATGAAGGCCAATATTAGATAGGTGTCGACAGTATAGACTGTGACATATGTTTAACGTTTAATAATAGTATGGCTTCCAGCATTCCCTGTGGTCGCGCCTTTCATTGGGAGTGAGCATAGAGCAGGGTGGGTGCTTCAATCCCATGGGTCCACTCCCATGGTTCCTACTCCAGTTTTACCTGGAAATATATAAGTCAGCAGGGAAGCTGATTTGGACTGGGGTTTACAACTCCAGGCTACCTTTAAGTCTGGAGAGGAGACACGCTGGGGAATCCAAGCAGGAAACTTACATGTGTTAGTAAGGTTGGTCTTTGTTGTTAGAGCCAAGACGGGCAGGCTGGTTCTGTTGTTTTAATCGTGCATGCCTTGCAACTTGTTGTTTTGTTTTGTTGCTTTATAGAACTACAGAAGGCCCTGTATTTTACACCGTCTCTGTCTCTACACCTGAAAATCCAGTGATGCCAGATCCCAGAGCCGCTAAGCTCACAACTATATATATTATATTGTAGGTGGGCTAGCTGGGAAGGTCCTTAATGGGGTGTATATCCCAGCGAGATTTCTGGCTCAACCAGGAAAAGAGTGTAAGTAAACATGTCACCAAGGTTACCTTGGCCTTGGTGAAATAGAAGCCATTTAGTTTTGTGTTTGTGTTAACCGTCAATAAGGGGTTAACATAGTTTTCTAAGTAGTATGGTTGCTTTAGCCAAAAACCCGCGGATGGCTTCGATTGGTGTAGCAAAGGTTGGGTGGGTGTCTAACTCCCTGGTTCCACCTGACCAGAATTTGGGCTAGCCATTATAAGTCAGCTAGTCAGCTGACCCAGGTGTCTGTCATACAGGTCAAAGGAGTTTGGCCTGAGAGGTGTGGTTCTTACTGGAAGTATCCAGGGACCTCGCCTAGACCGTTTGCTGAACAAGTGTTGTTGAGGGAACTGCACTGTCTAGTCAGCGCTCAGGCCGAGCCGGCTGTTTTGTTTTGTTTGTTATCTGTTTGTATCTGGCATACGTTTTGCCAATAAAAACACGGGAGGAACCAGTGCTGGAACCAGATAAACTTTCTGTGTCTCTGTCTTGCATTGGACTGCGATCACCCAGTGCGCCATTCCTAAAGTGAGTGGAAGTACACATGGTGGTGGATGCAACGGGCACTTTAAAAAGAGACAGAGGGGTGTGGTGAACCATTGGTCACTGGGTTTTTTTAAACCTGCTACTACACTGCAAGACGAAACCGCAAAAAATGGACGAGCTGATTTAAACAGTTAATCCAGTCAAACCTCCACTCCAACAAGTGGTTACTGCACAAACAGGAAGCCAGTGCACAACAAAAAATGGTTTGCATGAGGAAGGCAGTAAAGGCCCAGCTATGAAAACAATCGTCTGCTGCTGCAGTGCACCAGGCACAGCCACAGAAACAGCGCATGATGAACCAGACTCTGCATGCTTAACCGAGAGACCAGAGGTTCTCTGAGGGTTGCAGTCGGCACCCCGTCAGCATGTGCAACAGGCGCTGACAAAAATGACTGCTGAGGACGTCTTTGAGGCATACGCTGGTTACATTGAGAGGATCGCAGGTGGGGCGCAGCTACCCCAGGATCGTGGGCTGATTACTAGCCCCCTTCTGAAGGATAAACCCAGATGGCCTACTTTGGACCTGCGAGTCCAAGACGCCAGGGTGTACACAAGCTGAAGGAGGGAAATACTGGCCCGCTGGCGTTACCTTGGCGTTCGTCGCGGCGAGTCTTCTCCTGGGAGTACGACACAAGAATACCAGCGAGGTACCTGTTGTAAGACCTGATACCACTTAGCAGCAAGTGGCTACAGCCAGTGGGCTCACACTGCGCAAATAGTGGTCGGGGTTGACTGCGTCCGATTTGTCCTGTGCCTTGCCAGTGATGCTCCTGCACTGCTTGGGATATCAGACCCAAAAAGTGTGGACTGAATTGGTGTCCATAGTGGAGAGGTTTAGGCCCTGAGGAATTACTCAGGACCTGCTGGCACGGGGAATCAGAAGAAACAGCATTATGGTAAGACTGTTCCTGCTATTAAGGGGAGAGAAAGTGCATGCTAAGGGGGTGGCACGTTTTTGAGCGTTCGTTAAACGGGATGCAATCCAAAGGAAGGGACTTAAAGGGTTTTGCCACCATGTATTGTTGACGTGGGACCTCCAAAATGGGTATTTAATCACTTTTCTAAATATATGATGATTAAATAAAGTCGAAAACTCTGAGAGCACAGCTTTTCTCAATCCCCTTGGTTTCCACAAAGCTTCCCTAGTCTCGACCCAGGAGCTGAAAGGCCGCGCTTGCTTGAATCACTTCTTATTCTGATGAAAGGCAAAATGAATGGTCTTTTTAGGAACGGGTAGCAATATGTTTTCTTTTGGTATACAGGATTACTAGATGTTAGTGTTATTCGATCCCTGCTTTATCTGATGAAGAAGCTTTCCAAGTGCTGTGTAGAATAGGTTGTTTCCTTTAGTATACAGAATTCACAGCTATAGGTTTGATTATTGAGTGAAACATGGTCACAGGATCCCATTTATTGCAGCTCTGTGCTCTGGCTGTGTGCGTCTCTGTCTCTTGATCCGTGAATTGTTTTTACACCCCCCCCCCCCCCCCCCCCCCCCCCCCCCCCCCCCCCCCCCCCCCCCCTTACATTAGCTTCTTAGCAGATAAGGTTTTCCTGACAGTGCTGTGTATGAGCTGTGCCTTGCTCTTTGGAATCCCCTGTTGTAATGTTTATTAGTTCACCTTAAAGTTTGAGACGCTCCCTTGGATTCCTCACTCCCCCCTCCACTCTCCCTCTCTCCCCGCAGCTTCATGGACTCAGCGTGTATTGTTACATTCTGCCTGGGCCTAAGCTGAAAGTTAAGAGTCTTTGTCTATCGGCAAATCCCCACGGGGCCAGGTAATCTGTGGCACTGCCAGGAACTGGGGACATGTGGCACGCCAAGTGCATGATGATTACAGAAAACTGGAATGTGACTTTGGGGAGGCGCAGGTCTTATTTGGCCAGGACTGTATATGCTGCCATAAAGGAATACTATGACGCGGCGGCAAGTGTGT
>JAODAL010024724.1:0-59998 GCA_025379985.1 Phyllomedusa bahiana | reverse complement strand
ACCAAATTTCCCCTTACCTTTTTCCCTATCTATTCAATCGAATCCAGGGAGCAAAGTGGTTTTCCAAGTTAGACCTGAGGGGGGCCTATAACCTCATCCGTATCCGAGAATGGGATGAGTGGAAGACTGCTTTTAACACTCCTGAGGGTCATTTTGAATATCTGGTTATGCCATTTGGGTTGTGTAATGCTCCTGCGGTCTTCCAGAATCTGGTTAATGATGTTTTCCAAGAACTCATTGGTTGTTGTATGGTCATTTACCTGGATGACATTTTAATCTTTTCGAAGGATTAGACCCCTGTAAAATTCAAGCTATTCTCGATAGGGTCCGCCCTTCGTCCCTGAAGGCCCTACAGCAATTCCTAGGGTTTGCTAATTACTATTGTAAATTTATACGTAATTTTTCTGTCTTACTTCGGCCGTTGACTGACATGACCAAGAAGGGGGTAAAGTTCAGTAACTGGCAACCCGAGACCATAGAGGCATTTGAGAAACTTAAGCAGTGTTTTGTATCAGCTCCTGTGTTGATTCAAGCAGATCATACCAAACCCTTCGTCGTAGAGGTTGATGCTTCTGAGTATGGTGCAGGAGCGGTTCTGTATCAGGGATCAGTTACTATGACTAACATTCGCCCTTCTGCCTTCTTTTCGCGTAAATTTTCCTTAGCTGAAAGGAATTATGACGTTGGGAATCGGGAGTTATTGGCTATTAAGTGGGCCTTCGAGGAATGGCGCCACTTCCTCGAAGGTGCCCTCCATCACGTCACGGTCCTTACTGATCATAAGAACCTTACCTTTTTAGAGACTGCTAAAAGGTTGAATCCACGTCAGGCACGTTGCGCATTATTTTTTACACTTTTCAACTTTGTTGTTACTTACAGACCAGGTTCTAAGAATGTTAAAGCTGATGTGCTATCTAGAAGCTTCTGTGCCAGCCACGCTTCCCAGGAGGATCCAGTACCTATATTGCCCAAGGAGACTGTTGTTTCAGCTATTTCCCCTGATGTAGCCACTGAGATTAAGACCCACCAGGATATGAGACCTGCTAATTGTCCTGTTTCGAAAGTCTTTGTCCCCACTCAGCTCCGGCTACGATTATTAAAACAATTTCATGATTCTGTTTTATCTGGACATCCTGGGGTGTCTGGCACAAAAAGGCTAATTTCATAGTTTCATAGTTTGTAAGGCCGAAAAAAGACAAGACGTCCATCCAGTTCAGCCTGTTGTGCTAAGGTGTTGATCCAGAGGAAGGCAAAAAACCCCAATGAGGTAGAAGCCAATTGTCCTCATTTTAGGAAAAATTCCTTCCCAGACTCCAATCTGGCAATCGGAAAAATCCCTGGATCAATGACCCCTCTCCAGAATCCTAGACACTATAACTTGTTATATTATTATGCTCCAGAAATGCATCCAAACCCTTTTTGAACTCTGTTATTGAATTCCCCATGACAAGTTCCTCTGGCAGAGAATTCCACAGTCTCACTGCTCTAACAGTAAAGAATCACTTTCTATGTTTATGTAGAAACTTTCATTCCTCAAGACGTAGAGGATGCCCCCTTGTTCTAGATACAGCCCTGGATATAAATAAATCTTGGGAGAGATCTCTATATTGACCTTCGATGTATTTAAACATATTTATTATGTCCCCCCGAAGCCGTCTTTTCTCTAAACTAAATAACCCTAATCTTGCTAATCTTTCTGGGTATTGCAGTCCACCCAGTCCTTTTATTATTTTTGTTGCCCTTTGTACCTGTTCAAGCTCTTCAATGTCTTTCCTGTGCACTGGTGCCCAAAACTGAACACAATATTCCATGTGTGGTCTAACCAGTGACTTGTATAATGGGAGAATAATGTTCTCATCATGTGCCTCTATGCCCCTTTTAATGCACCCCATGATCCTATTTGCCTTGGCAGCTGCTGTCTGACACTGGCTGCTACAATTAAGTTTATTGTCCACCAGGATTCCCAAGTCCTTCTCCATGTCACTTTTACCCAGCCTTTTTCCATTTAACATGTAGTCATGTAATGGATTTTTCTTCCCCATGTGCATAACCTTGCATTTATCTGTATTAAACCTCATCTGCCACTTCCCTGCCCAGGCCTCCAACTTATCCAGATCCCTTTGTAATAACACATTGTCCTCTATTGTGTTCATTACTTTACAGAGCTTAGTATCGTCTGCAAATATCGATATTCTAATGTGTAATCCCTGTGTAAGATCATTAATGAAAATGTTAAAGAGGATAGGGCCCAATACTGGCCCCTGTGGTACCCCACTAGTAATAGCGATCCAGTCTGAGTATGTACCGTTAATTACTACCCTTTGTTTTCTATCAGTGACTCAGTTGCTTACCCACTTGCACACATTTTCCCCCAGTCCAAGCAATCTCATTTTATTTACTAACCTTTTATGTGGCACTGTATCAAATGCTTTAGAAAAATCTAGATATATGGCATCCAGTGCCTCACCCCGATCCAGTCTAGCACTGACTTCCTCATAGAAGCTGATGAGATTAGTCTGACAGGACCGACCGTTCATAAACCCATGCTGGATCGGCGTTATACATTTATTTTCAGTGAGATACTCCTGGATGGAACCTCTGAGAAAACCTTCAAACATTTTGCCTACAACAGAGGTTAAACTTACCGGCCTATAGTTTCCTGGATCACTTTTTGACCCCTTTTTGAATATTGGCACCACCTTTGGGACATACCCCGTTATTAGACAGTCCATAAATATTAAGACTAGGGGCCTATCTATGACATCACTTAACTCCCTTAGGACACGTGGGTGTATGCCATCAGGACCTGGGGATTTGTCTATTTTAATCTTCTTAAGACAGAGCTGCACTTCTTCCTGGGTTAGACAAGAAACTTTTAAGTTGGAGTTTACCTCATCCCTCTGTTCAACAGGAAGGTCATCCTCCTCGGTAAATACAGTGGAGAAAATAGTGTTTAATAGGTTTGCTTTTTTCTCATCGCCCTCTACTGTCTCTCCCTCAGTATTTTTCAAAGGGCCAACGTTTTCTGTTTAAATCTTTTTACTAATTCTATAGTTACAAAATATTTTGGGGTTAGTTTTACTTTCTATAGTGATATGTCTTTCTGTCTCCAGCTTTGCTTCCTTTATCTTTATTTTACACACTTTATTTTTTTCCCTATAGCTTCTTAGCGCCTCTACACTACCCTCCTGTTTTAGGATCTGAAAAGCTTTCTTTTTGTTTTTTATTGCCTCTTTTACATCCCAGTTGATCCACATTGGGTTTTTCCTGTTTCTAATTATTTTATTACCATAAGGTAAGGTAAGATTTCTCATATTTACTGGTGGCCGTCACTGTCTCGTGATGTTGAGGCTTATGTGGCATCTTGTGAAGTCTGCGCTCAGGCTAAGGTTCCCATAGCTGTCTCCCTGGCGAACTTTGCCCTCGACCTATACCTGAACATCCGTGGACCCATATTTCCATGAATTTCATGATGGACCTTCCTCCTTTGGAGGGCAAAGCGGTTAATTGGGTGGTGGTAGACTGTTTCAGAAAAATGTGTCATCTTGTTCCTTTAAGGGGTTACCGTCATCCAAAAAACTTGAACTGTTTTTCAAACATATTGTCAAACTGCATGGTTTACCGGAGAACATTGTTTCTGACAGAGGCGTTCAGTTCGTTTCTCGGTTTTGGAGAGTCCTTTGCAAGGCTCTGGGCATCACTCTGTCCTTTTCCTCTGCCTTCCACCCAGAGACTAATGGGCAGACAGAGAGGGTAAATCAAATAGTAACTCAAAAACTCAGTTTTTATGTATCTGATCGGCAGGTAGACTGGGTAAGGTACTTAACTTTGACAGAATTTGCCATTAACAATAAGGATAGTAGCTCGTCTGGTACCTCACCATTCTACTGTAACTATGGTTTTCACCCAAGGCATACGTCATTTTCCAGTGTTACGTCTGATCACAGCGGGGTGGAGGCTATCATTAAGGATCTGTGCACAGTCTGGGCCCAAGTTCAGAAGAACTTGGTTCATACCCAGAACATCTAGAATAAAAATTCCAATAGGCGGCATCTTTGTTCTAGAGGGTTTGCTGTTGGGGAGAAGGTATAGTTATCCACCCGAAATCTGCGATTAAAAGTTCCTTCTGTTAAACTCACTCCATGATTTGTTGGTCCATATGTGGTTCAGGAGGTGGTTAACCCGGTGGCATATCGGCTGAAATTACCCTCTTCCCTCCGTATACACAACGTGTTTCACCAGTCTCTTCTTAAGAGGTACATTCAGCCGGTGACTCCGCCCTCTGGTCCTCCTCCTCCCGTTTTGTATAGAGGGGGAGTTAGAATATGAAGTCGCCCAAATTTTGGATTCCCGTAAGGTCCAGAGGTCACTATAGTACCTGGTTCATTGGAAGGGTTATGGTCCTGAGGAGAGATCATGGGTTCCAGCAACATCCATCCATGCGGATCACCTGATAAGGGAGTTCCATGAGTCTCACCCAGACAAACCCAGACCAGGGAAGGGTCCAGTGGCCCCTCCTAAAAAGGGGGGGGTACTGTCAGGGCTAGGCAGCGCTCAGCTTGCAGGGAGCAACGTTCTGCAGCAGATGATAAGGGACAGTGGGCTGGGTTCCAGTCAGGGCTCACTGTACCTCCCTTGATGTGACACTACGTATGTTAAAATGGCAAACGTACGTTAAAACGGCAATCCAAGTATAAATAAAAGTTGTATAGCTATCAAAATGATAACTTACACATTTCAGATTAATATACTTACTCATAGCTTGAGTAAAGATTCATGTTAATCAGAAATGTATAAATTATGATTTTGCTAGCTGTACAGCTCTTTCATTTTAAGAATTGGGCAGATTTAGAGTTTTAAGTGCGTACAATCAGCCACATCAGTAAGTACTTCAGCAGTCTTTTGTGGTTGAATCAATTACTTTTTCTATCAGGAGCACAGCCCCTAATATATAAGAACCCCTCAAAAACAGTACAAAGTTATCAATTTTTAGCAAATTTTACCAGCAAACAGTGATTAACCCCTAAGAGACGTATGATGTACAGTTATGTCATCCGGTTGATAAGGGAGTACAGAGTGAGCCCCTTTCATATGCAGAAGGTAATGGCTGTTAATAAGATTGATCTTGGCTTATTAACCCCTTAGATTCTATGGAAACCGCGGAGATTACATCAAACAATGTGCACCGTTCCGCTGCTTGATTTCCCTGCCCCATTTGAGGAAATTGTGGGGTAATGAGTGCATACCTCACAACTCTTACAGATTGCAAAAAAGGAGACATCTGGCTATGCCTCCAAGTACATATCACAGTAGGACACATTTGTAACTACGCCTCACAGAATCATGCCCCGCAACCTTCAGACAATACACTGATACTGTCCATCTAGCCCACTGAAGGCATCATTGCCTCGCGCTGCTGCCTGTACTAGGCCCTATGCATAGGCTTGGGACCTAGTAGATGCCAGAACTGGTGTCCCGGAGTAGGCGGTGTGATGACACGCCACCTGCTTCGGAAGAAAGGTGTTTGACGGGGGAAGGAAAGAAAGTCGAGGTGAGTATTACTATTTTTTTAATAGGGTGAGGAGGGGCAAAAAACCTACCATAAGTGAACCTATCTGCCTAATCTAAGTGGCCCTAACTACCTACCCTAAGTGGCCCTATCTACCTGCATACCTACCGCAAGGAGTCCTACTTGCCTACTTGCCATAAGGGGCCCTATCTTCCTACTAGAGGGGGCTGTATCTACTTACCTATCTACTAGAAGGGGCTGTATCTACTTAAAGGGGTTTTGCCACCATGTAAAGTCGACGTGGGATGCTTAGAAATCATAAGTTTGGCACTTTCCTAATTGCATGTCATTAAAAAAAGTGTAAGGTGCCACAGCTGCAGCCTTCGTTACCTTATCATTGTGTACAGCTGATTGTCATTGGGGCCGACCTGTTCTAAGCCTCCTGCCTGTCTGGCCGTGCTTGCGTGGTTCATTACTCTTCCTCTGAAGCCTCCTCGGGAACGAGCATGTCCTGACACACGGCCTGACATGCGCAGTAGCTCCCCTCCCCGGACAGGACAGTCTGTCGGTCACTCACTCCCCCCCTCCTTCCTGCTCGCACAGAATCTTCACGGACTTTGCTTGGGGGATGTGCTGGCTGTTCTCCAGATTCTCCAGATTCTTAGCCACGCTCCCTTACTCCATGTCTACGCTTTTCTATGTTCTAGTTCCTTGCTCCGGTCCCTTACTCCTTGTCTTCTACATTTCTCTACATTCTGGGTCTTTGTCCAGCTCCCTGCCTCCCTGCTTTTAGTTGTCTATCTCTCAGATGCCAGCAGGAGCGCGCACGACTCGCAGTGCGATGGCGTCACTAAGTGCCATCTGGAGGGCGTTTTTTTTTTAAACTACCCAAGCAGAGAACGCCCCGATCTCAAGACCCAGGGGACCAGCGGCAGCGTGTGAGGTAGGGAACAATCGTCTTGGCAAAACCCCTTTAACTACCTACTAAAAGGGGCCCTATACTGAAGGGGGACTTTACCTACTTAATAGGAAGAGCCTGCCACTTATCAGACTAATTTTAATGTCTAACCTACCTAAAATCTGCATTTTCTTATCCGCCTGTCTAATTTGGGACAGCTGTCTACTATATTGAGTGTGTTTCTACCTACAGGTGGCACAAAAGGGGGCCTAAAAATCTAATGGGGGCACTTTCACTGTTTGGAGTCTTACATATTTGTGTGGTAAATTCTGCAGGGATTCATGGCCAGGTGAAAATGTCATGTCACCTGTGAGTCACTAAATGTAACTGCAGTGTAATCACTTATATGGCTGCAGAACCTGTGTACAACTGCTATCTACCCGTATATGGTCACTGTATAGTGGTAATAGTAGTCTTAGGCTATGTTCACACGGCTTAAAACTGGACGTATTTCAGTCCGTAATTACGCTCCGGAGTGCGCAAATTATGGGCTGAAAACGTCCAAGTCATTACGGTAATCCACAGTGCTCATAGAGAACTATGGATTACGTCTCCTCTCCCTGCTCGGCGAATACGCCGAGGGGAGAGATAATTGACATGTGAATTACCAGCGGCGTATACGCGCTGCTGGTAATGCAAGTCTATGGGCCGGCGAGTTGCCGGCCCCCCGCTCCCGCCCCCGGCCACATGGCGTAATTGCGGGGCGTAATTACACCCTGCAAATACACCGTGTGAACCTAGCCTAAGTGTAATGATTTATATTCAGTAACAGTACAATGGTATTAAAACAGTTTATGGTGGTGATATGTTGTCATGATGTTGGGCTGTTTGATCCTAGTATATTGTTGCTATTGGAATTATTGGTCTTGGTATATTGATTTGGTCAGTTACAGTATGATGGTATTAGTCACTATATGGTGGTGATATATTGGGTGTTATTTGGTCTTTGTGTATTGTTGTTAGTGGTATTATTGGTCTTGATATACTAGTTTGGTCAGTAATATTATGATGGTATTAGTCACTATATAGTGGTGATAATGTGTCCCTTGTACTGAAACCCATAGAATACAGATAACATGTCAATTAAACTGTGCAACATAAACTCCAACAAAAACTAAACCCATAAAACAGATGGCACAATTGTATTTTTTCCTGTTCACCTCACAATATATATTTTTTTTTGCGGTGGGAGGGCAAGAGGAAACAGACACTTTGGCTGAAAAACTTGTTTTTCTTTGGCCCCATTTGAAATGAATTTTCTTTTATTGGACAATTCCTTATAATAGAAATAATTTTCTGCAGCGTGCTACACTGCAGACATCTGCCACGCCAAGTAGGGGAACTGTTGTTGAAAGGTATTGGTCCATAGATGGTGTCTGAGAGTAGGGGAGCCCCCAAGCTGAAGTTTTGTACCTAGGCCCATGAGTCTTTAGTTACGCCCCTGCCCGCTGTCACTATTACCCTAGTACCCGAGGCACAAGGGATACCTCGTAGAGCCAGGTTATTGTCAGATGGGGGACCATCTAATGTGATGGTCCACTTCTGGGATTGCTGAAAGCTGGTATTTTTAGGGTGGGAAAGGACCAATATTCATGGACCTTTCTATCTTGATAGTATCAGGCTGCAGCTGTCAGTTTTAAACTTGGCTAGTTATGAAAAATGGGGGACCCTACGTTTTTAAAAATCCACTTTTTCATAACCAGCCAAGGTAAAACTGACAGCTGCAGCTAATACTATTAAGATGGAAAGGTCGATGGATATAGGCCCCTATCTATACTAAAAACACTAGCCCGCAGCTGCTCCAGAAGTGGACCACCACATCAGATGGTTCACCTTCTGACGGTAACCTGGCTCTTCCCAGTACCCCTGGTGCGTTAACTAATGGGATAATAGTGAGAACAGGGTTAGTGTGGCCTCAGCCTTGCAATGATGAAAAACACAGCTGGCTGCCACCAAGTCCCAGTGATAGTAATGGAGAGGGGTTTTTTTTGTTTTTTTTTTAGATGTCTCCATTACTAACACTGGAATAAATGTAAAAAAAAAAGAAAAGAAAAATCGATTTATTTAAATAAACACTATCACAAGTCCTTGTGGACCATTTTATTAAGAAATAAATGCAACGCTGGTCTGACATAGTTAAATGAATCCATCCATTCATTTTGACAAAAGAAACTTGAAAAAAACAAAACCTACAGATAGGGTACCACCCAGTTTCCCCAGACGCTGAGTAGCCTATCTAGCACCTGAGAAAGCTGAGTGACTTCCCCCACAGCAGGCACTCAGAAAACTTCAGTGTCTGTTGTGAGATGGGGCATCACCCAGCTTTCCTGGATGCTGAATAGCCTGTCCAGAAAAGCTAGATGTCTGCTGCGTGGTATGGGGGATCACCCAGCTTTCCTGGGTGCTGGATACGCTCTACAACACCTGGAATAGCTGAGTGACATCTCCCACAGCAGTTACTCAAAAAAGCTGGGTGCCTGATGTGGTGGGTGCTGCTAAGCTTTATAGATGCAGGGAGTAAGGGGGTGATAGAGGTGCACACCATTGTCGGAGCTAGACTTTAAAGTCTAGCTGCGGGGTCAAGGTGAGTCCCTTGCAGCCAGTGATGTCAGGGGCGCATCTTATGACATTTCACTGGTGCCACTACTCTGCTTTACTTGCTGCCTCTCTCAGCAAGGGTTCAGAAGATCCTGCAAGTCTGTGACCCCTGTTTGTGCAATTTGCAAATGTGCAAACAGTAAAAAGCACATTCCTCTCCCCTCCTGGGACCTCTGAAGAGCCCGTGTATTCCGTGACTGTCCCGCAGGATCTAGGATGGTTGGGAGGTATGCAAGTGGTTGCCATGGCACCCAGCAGCCAATTGGGTGCCATGTCAACTAATAATGTTACTGCTAATTATATCCTATCTATTTGTACATTGTCCTGCAATATCTTATTATTGCAAAACAGTGTGCAAGCAATCGTGCTATCTCGTGGTCAAGTGCCCAAGAGAGACTAGACGTAAAATAAAAGATAGAAATAATTTTTTAAGTCAAATTTATTAAAATATAACTTCATATATCCTGTATGTCAAAGATTGTGAAAAAAAATAATTTTTTTGTCATTTTGGACTAAAAGGTGATCAAAAAGTCTCATATATCCCAAAATGGAAGCATTGAAAACTACACTTCAGCCCACAAAAAAATAAGCACTCACGAAGAAGCTCACAGAAAATAGCACTGCAGCACAAATTTAAAATATAGAAAGTGTATATTTTTTAAAAGAACTAAAAGAGAACGAAAGATTTGGTAGAACAGGAATCGTATCGAACTACAAGATACAGATAGCAAGTCATTTATACCAAAAAGTATTCTCCTTAAAAACAAAAGCTTCACAAAAATTGCATAGGATATTGTCATGTTTACAAGCAGGCTTGTGGGATTGATACAAAATGGTACTAGTTTACTAAGCATTAGCCTCATCTGGCATATGCCTCATATAAAGGATGCTCTGGAGCTGGGGAAGGTACATATATGAGCAACTAAACTGCTAAGGAGCACTGAGCATCATAGCTATGAGAAAAGGTTAAAGGGAATGTCATCAAAAAATGACTTATTGTTTAACTCACGTTTTTATATTAAACATTTTTTTAATGAATTTTTGGTTTGTTTGTTTGTTTGTTTTCAATTTTCTATACCACTTTCTTTATTTTTTCACTTTAGCCATTATGCCTAATAATTGTCTAACACTTCCTGTTTTGTAGAGAAAGATTTTCAGTAGTCTGCTCATTATCAGCACACACAGGGTCAAACTGAAAGGAGACACCAATGTGTACAGATAACACAGGATCCACCAGTCACCATAGAAGATGTCACAGTTCACCCTCACTCCCTCCCTGCACACTAACTTCTTCCCAGGTCACAGAGCATGCCCAAAATACTCTCCTGTAGAAGTCAATAGGACTGAGTCAGTCTTAAGGCGCAAAATAGTAAAAGACAAGAGAGCACTATATTGTTTGAGAAAAAAAGGTTCAAGCTCCAGAGGCAACAAGACTTCTATATCATAAGAATCGTGAATTAAGGAAAGTCTACCTTGGGAGCTGCTGCTGCGCTCAGTCAGAAACCTTCTAAATTCTACTTACATAATCCCTGCGCGCTGTAGCCGGAGCCGGGCCCTCCTCCTCTGTCTGTGGGCGGGATGTGAATAATTTGAGTCTGTGAGGCCCCGCCCCCTAGGGGCAGAGCTTCACGGGCTCAAATTGTACTGCATCCCGCCCACAGACAGAGAAGGAGGGCCCGGCTCCGGCTACAGCATGCAGGGATTATGTAAGTAGATTTCTGACTGGAGCGCAGCTGAGCCGGGACCTCCTCTCAGCAGCATTCCCGATGCGGTGCCACCATGCCCAGGATAGCTATACTGTGGAGGCACCCCCTTTCACCCACCCAGGCCAGCCATATCCATGGGAGGACCCCCCTTCACCCACCCAGGCCAGCCATATCCATGGGAGGGCCCCCCCTTCACCCACCCAGGCCAGCCATATCCATAGGAGGGCCCCTCTTCACCCACCCAGGCCAGCCATATCCATGGGAGGGCCCCCCCTTCAGCCACCCAGGACAGCCATATGCAGGGGGGCCCCCCTTCACCCACCCAGGCCAGCCATACTATGGAGGCGCCCCCTTCACCCACCCAGGCCAGCCATACTGTGGAGGCGCCCCTCTTCACCCACCCATGACAGCCATATCCATGGTGGGCCCCCTTTCTCCCCCCGGCTGTTCGTGTGGTGGGGGACCCCCTTCTTCCCCCAGCTGTGCATGTGGTGGGGCCCCCTCCTTCCCCCCGGGCTGTGTGGATGGCTGAGAGGGCTCCCTCCTCCCACTGGGCTGTGTGGGTGGCTGAGAGGGTCCCCTCCCCCCCGGGCCGTGTGGGTGTCTGAGAGGGCCCCTCATCCCCCCCCGGGGGGTGTGGGTGGCTGAGAGGGCCCCTCCGCCCCCCCCGGGCTGTGGGGGTGTCTGAGAGGGCCCCCTCACCCCCCGGGCCGTGTGGGTGGCTGAGAGGGTCCCTCCTCCCCCCCAGGCCGTGTGGGTGGCTGAGCGGGCCCCCGCCTCCCCTCTGGGCCCTGTGGGTGGCTGCGCGGGCCCCCGCCCCCCCCCGGGCTGTGTGGGTGGCTGAGTGGGCCCCCCCCCCCCCCCCCCCCGGGCTGTGTGGGTGGCTGAGAGGGCCCCCTCCTCCCCCCCCCGGGCTGTGTGGGTGGCTGAGAGGGCCCCCTCCTCCCCGCCCCGGGCTGTGTGGGTGGCTGAGAGCGCCCCCGCCTCCCCCGCCGGGCTGTGTGGGTGGCTGAGAGGGCCCCCTCCGCCCCCCCGCGCTGTGTGGGTGGCTGTGATTGCCCCCTCCTCCCCCCTGGGCTGTGTGGGTGGCTGAGAGGGCTCCCTCCTCCCCCGGGCTGTGTGGGTGGCTGAGAGGGCCCCCTCCTCCCCGCCCCGGGCTGTGTGGGTGGCTGAGAGGGCCCCCTCCTCCCCGCCCCGGGCTGTGTGGGTGGCTGAGAGGGCCCCCTCCTCCCCGCCCCGGGCTGTGTGGGTGGCTGAGAGGGCCCCCTCCTCCCCCGCCGGGCTGTGTGGGTGGCTGAGAGGGCCCCCCCTCCCCCGCCGGGCTGTGTGGGTGGCTGAGAGGGCCCCCTTCTCCCCCCCGGGCTGTGTGGGTGGCTGAGACAGCCCCCTCCTCCCCCCTGGGCTGTGTGGGTGGCTGAGAGGGCTCCCTCCTCCCCCGGGCTGTGTGGGTGGCTGAGAGGGCCCCTCCTCCCCCCCCGGGCGGTGTGGGTGGGGGAGAGCGCCCCCGCCACTCCCCCAGGCGGTGTGGCTGGCGAGAGGGCCCCCTCCTCCCCCCTGGTCTGTGTGGGTGGTTTAATGGGCCCCCTCCTTCCCCCACCCCCCCCCCCGCCGCCGGGCCGTATGGGTGGCTGGCTGAGAGGAAATGCTAATGAGGACGTGAAAGGGGGTGGGGCTACAGCAGTGGTGCCTGGAAGCGGCATGTCTGGGGTGGTGCCTGGGAAGGGGCGTGTTTGGGGCGGGACATGGAAAGGGGGCCCAGGCACTTTGGCTGTATGGGGCCCCAAAATTTCTATTGGCAGCCCTGTCCAGGAGAGCTGGGGGATACCGCCAAACTGTGCCTGAACCTAATCCATCACACTACAATCAATATTTCCACCATACAGTGACTAAACAGTGGTTTATACCAGTGTACACAGGCTCTGCAGATGTTTAAGTGACTCCAGTGCAGTAACATGTAGGGACTCACCGGAGACGTTTCTTGTGACTGGAATTGTTATCTTTCCCTTTTCTTCTCCATCCTGTCCAGACCGCCATGATGACTTCTTCCGACCACGACTCGTCCCTGCAAAATTTATCACACAAACATCGTACAATTCTATTTTTTTCAGCATTTCCCTACCTGTAGTAACCTCTGTACAAACTCAACATGGGGTGATAGGTGGGAAGGTTAAGGGGTGATAGGTGTAGGTGGAAAGCTTATGGCGTGATAGGTGGAGTGACAGGTGGAGGTGTGAGGAATATAGGGTAATAGGTGGGAAGGTTATAGGGTGATAAGTGGAGGTGAGAGGACTATCGGGTATTAGGTGGAGAGGTTATGGGGGGTTGTATTTTGTGTTGATACTAGGATGGTGGGAGAGAGGAGGACAGAGCACTGCTTACAACCTCCTTGGGGGACATAGGACCATCCCCCTGGAGACTATGCTGAGACTGTGCTCTGGACCCCCCAGAATCATATTGTGAAGATTGAACTCCGTACCCTGCAGCCCCCAGAAGATCAGCCGCAGGAATGATCTTAAGGGGATGCAGGAGATGGAGTTTAGTACTGTCATGTTTTTTAAATGTTCTTATATTCATACAGATTTCCCCTTTACACTATGTTGGACTCATTGGATTATGTCGGACCAACGTTGGATTGATTTCTTTAATAAAATGGTTAGAGAGGGCTGATGTCAGGGAGTGTTTATTTAAATAAAAGTTTTTTGTGCAATTTGTGTATTTTTGTTTCCCATTTAATCCCAGTTTTAGTAATAGCAGTATCTGACAGACGCCTCTCCATTACTAGCCCTCGGGCTTGGTGTCAGCCAGCAGTAGTTTTTGTCACCCCAAGGCTGACACCAACCCTGTATCACTATTACCCCAGTACCTAAGGCACCAGGGATACTGCGAAGAGCCAGGTAACTGTCAGAAGCGGACCTTCTAATGTGATGGTCCACTTCAGGGGCGTCTGTCGGCTGGTATTTTTAGAGAGGGAAGGGACCAGTGGTAATGACCTTCCCACTCTGACGTATCAGGCTGCAGCTGTCAGTTTTAACTTGACTGTTTATAGAAAATGGAGGGGACCCCATGTCTTATTATTTTTTTCAAAAATCATTTATTTATTGAAAATCCTAAAGTGGGCACCTCCTGTAATCATTACAGTGGATGCCCATGTGCAGATTCTCATTAAATAAATACATTTTCAAAAAAAAAAAATGACGTGTGGTTCCCCCCATTTTCCATAACTAGACAATGTAAAACCGACAGCAGTATCCTGATACTATCAGAATGGGAAGAACCATCAATACTGATCTCTTCCCCTTTTAAAAATACCAGCCTGCAGCTGCTCCAGAAGTGGACCATCACATTAGAGGGTTCACCTTCTGATGTGTACCGGCTCTTCCTAGTACCCCTGGTGTGTTGGGTACTGGGGTAATAGTGACACGGGGTTAGTGTCAGCCTTGCACTACAAAAACCACCGCTGACACCAAGCCTGAGAAATAACAATGAAGAGTCGTCTGTTAGACACCTCCATTACTATTACTGTTATTATAGGGAAAAAAAACACAGACACAAATTGCACAAATAAAACTTTTATTCAAATAAACTCTCCCTGACACCAGCCCTCTTTAACCATTTTATTTGAAAAAAATAAATCCAAGGTTGATCCGACGTAATCCACCGAATCCAACGTAGTCCAAATAGTCCGTAGTCTATGTAAAATCCTGTCTGAAGCCAACACTGCGGGAAGATATAGGTACAGGTAATGAACATGTGGAATCATTATGGGTAAATATACATGGGGTAACAATAACAATATAATACTAATAGGGGTCTGCTATAGGCCCCCAAATATAACAGAACCCATGGAAGATGTACTCCTCAGGCAAAAAAAATGAGGCGGCTAATCAGAATGAGGCTATTATTATAGGCAACTTTAACTATCTAGACATCAATTGGGAATCTGAAATATGTAACTCTCATAAAGGAAACAGGTTTTTGTCAATAACTAATGATAATTACCTTTCCCAAATGGTGCAAGAACCGACTAGAGGAAAGGCCCTTCTAGACTTAATATTAACTAATAGACCTGACAGAGTATCAAAGGTTCAGGTTGAGGGACACCTAGGAAATAGTGACCTTTATATAATAAATTTCTGTTTTTTCCTTCAATAGAGTTTTTTGTAAAGGGAAAGCCACAAAAACACTGAATTTTTAGAAAGGCTAATTTTTATTCTGCTAGGGAGGCCCTAAACCGTATTGACTGGGACAATGTGTTTAAATATGGCAGAACAAATAATAAATGGGATATTTTTAAAAAACATCCTAGGCTACCACTGTGAGAGGTACATACCTTATGGTAATAAAATAATAGAAACAGGAAAAAACCCAATGTGGATCAACAGGGATGTAAAAGAGGCAATAAAAAACAAAAAGAAAGCGGTTCGCCTACTAAAACAGGAGGGTAGTAAAGAGGCGCTAAGAAGCTATAGGGAAAAAAATAAAGTGTGTAAAATAAAGATAAAGGAAGCAAAGCTGGAGACGGAAAGACATATTGCTATAGAAAGTAAAACTAACCCCAAAATATTTTTAACTATATAAATAGTAAAAAGATTAAAACAGAAAATGTTGGCCCTTTGAAAAATACTGAGGGAGAGACAGTAGAGGGTGATGAGAAAAAAGCAAACCTATTAAACACTTTTTTCTCCACTGTATTTACCGAGGAGGATGAGCTTCCTGTTGAACAGAGGGATGAGGTAAACTCCAACTTAAAAGTTTCTTGTCTAACCCAGGAAGAAGTGCAGCTCCGTCTTAAGAAGATTAAAATAGACAAATCCCCAGGTCCAGATGGCATACACCCACGTGTCCTAAGGGAGTTAAGTGATGTCATAGATAGGCCCCTATTCTTAATATTTATGGACTGTCTAATAACAGGGTATGTCCCAAATGATTCGCGTATAGCAAATTGGGTGCCAATATTCAAAAAGGGGTCAAAAAGTGATCCAGGAAACTATAGGCCGGTAAGTTTAACCTCTGTTGTAGGTAAAATGTTTGAAGGTTTTCTCAGAGATGCTATCCTGGAGTATCTCACTGAAAATAAATGTATAACGCCGTTCCAGTATGGGTTTATGAAGGATCGGCTCATGAGCTTCTATGAGTAAGTTAGTTGTAGACTGGATCGGGGTGAGACACTGGATGTCATATATCTAGATTTTTCTAAATCATTTGATACAGTGCCACATAAAAGGTTGTTATTTAAAATGAGAATGCTTGGACTGGGGGAAAATGTGTGCATGTGGGTAAGCAACTGGCTTACTGATAGAAAACAAAGGGTGGTAATTAATAGTGTTGAGCGATTATTATCGTCAAAGTTGAAATCGGCACGGTATTTACGTTGGTCGGATTTTGTCGATCACGCGATAATTAGGTGAAAATCTGTGCATAATCTATTAATATCGCACCATTTTCGGCGCTTCCTGTCATTTTGGCGGCCAGCAAATCAGCTTACAGAATAGAGCAGGGTGAGATGTGTGTGCGACGTCATGACTGGGATGTGTATGGTTGCGATTGGCTGGAAAAATCACATGACCTCGTTTTACATAGAACAGCCCTTCCTGTTCATGATCAGTGTGTGTCAGCGTCTCATAGCAGTAGGACGTGCGCTCTGCCTCTGTCCAAACAGCTCAGCAAACAGCTCAGCGAAATTATTCTATTTTTTTCACAGAGACAGCTCTACTTTTAGCTGTGATCCTTAGAACTTAGTTAGATCAGAGATTTGCAGATTTTAGGTAGTTAGGCAGAGAAATTTAAAGGAGAATCTACCGCTGTAAAGTCACGCGGGGGAACGGGGGGGGGGGGGGGGGTGGGGGGGCCGCGGACGAACACAGACAAGCTCTATAAAGGATACTGGATATTGTACAGCCAAAACTTTGTTTAGACATTGCTTTGCCATATATTAGGAAACAGATCTTTTCTAGTAACTGCAGGTCTATTTGTTAGGTGCAAAACTCCACTTTTATTATCAGTATACATTTCAGATAGGTGTTCTTTTTCAATTTTGCCCAGTCCAGCTTTGTTGATATAGCCACCTTGCAGTTAAATTTGAATACAGCAATTTTGTAGTCACCACAGGTTGATAGGTGCCAAAAAATACCGTTTATTATCCGTATACATTTCAGACAGGTGTTTTTTTCACTTTTGGTCAGTCAAGCTTTGTTGATAGAGCTACTTTGCAGTTAAATTTGAATACAGCAATTTTGTAGTCACCACAGGTGAATTGATAGGTGCCAAAAATACCGTTTATTATCCGTATACATTTCAGACAGGTTTTTTTTCACTTTTGGTCAGTCAAGCTTTGTTGATAGAGCTACTTTGCAGTTAAATTTGAATACAGCAATTTTTTAGTCACCACAGGTGAATTGATAGGTGCCAAAAATACCGTTTATTATCCGTATACATTTCAGACAGGTGTTTTTTTTCACTTTTGGTCAGTCAAGCTTTGTTGATAGAGCTACTTTGCAGTTAAATTTGAATACAGCAATTTTGTAGTCACCACAGGTGAATTGATAGGTGCCAAAAATACCGTTTATTATCCGTATACATTTCAGACAAGTGTTTTTTTCACTTTTGGTCAGTCAAGCTTTGTTGATAGAGGTACCTAGCACTTAAATTTGAATACAGCAATTTTGTTTTGATTTGAGGGATTTGAGAATAGCTGTGATTTGCCGTCTTTTAATAAGAGACTTTCCAAAACTCTTCCATACCTTCTCAAATTTTTATCTTTCTGAACATGGAGTGAAATTCAGGTGGTAAGCGAGCAAAGAAGGGGGTAGGACATGGAGGTAGAGGTACGAGAGAAGGTGCTCCTTCCAGTGCTGGCGACAACACGCATGCCAGCGGATCGTCAGTTGCAGGACCGTCAGGCCTGTCATCGCTGGGTCAGGGCCCTGTGAATCTCAGTAACGAACAGCGTCGCCAATCTGTTCTTCAGTGGTTAATGCAACCTGCATCCAGCAGTCTTACCTCCTCGTCCTCCAAGTCACAGCCACAAATGTCGTCATCAGCATCATCAGCATCCGTCCAACATGAAGCGAAGGCAGCCCAAATGTCAACTCGTGTACCCACCACTGTGGATAATCCATTTTCTGAAGACCTCTTTGATGACAAAATGCGATTGGGGTCAGAAGGCATGTTAAAAGATCAAGAGGCCAAAGAGGATGATTTTGTCTGCTCTGACGCCCAGTTACTGATGCCATCAGAGGAGGATAAGGAAGCCGGTCAATCGGCAAAAATCCCGGGCGGTCGGCAACGCCTTGCAGTGCCCCTTGCTTGTAGCCCGCAGCTTCTGGATGCAGAAAGTCAGGACGACCAAGTCACCTGTGTTGATGATGATGATGATGATGGTGATGATGACATTGCGGATCCATCCTGGTCTTTTCCGCAGAATTTGCTTGCGAGCACTTCATCAGTGGTCGAGGAGGAAGACGATGGGGTAGTGTCAATACAGGTCCCGCCTCAAAAAGGGAGAGGGCGGGCCGGTCGCAGAAGTCCCGCTGATATGATTCCGCCAGCCACGGTCAGCGGAAACCCGCTCCTCGCTTATCGCCATCAAAAAGGTCCAGGACCTCTCAAGCCTGGGCTTCTTTGAGCAAGCCTCTGATTCACCCAGCGATGTCATATGCTGCCTTTGCCGTAAACGCATAAGTAGAGGCAAGAATCTTAGGTGTTTAACCACCACCAACATGTCTAGTCACATGCAGCGAATGCATGAGTTGAAATGGAGGGAACACTTGGCCAAAAAAGGCCAGACCGACCCCGGGCCTCCAACCACTGTCACACCCTCTGTCTCCGCCTCCTCCTCCTATGCCACCACCAAGCGTTCCTCAGCTGCCCATTTCTCTCAGAGTCATGATCAGGGATCAGCCTCCGCTTCAGCCTCCACCGTCGCCCGAGTAACACCAGCACCACCAGAGACCCATCCTACCCCTTCTCCTTCCGCCAGTTTGACGACCTGCACGCCGTACAGCGGCCAGTCTAGCAGCCAGCCTTTTGTCTTCCAGGTTTGGGAGCAGAAGAAACACTTTAACCCAAACCATCCCAAAGCCAAAAGCCTGAACGTCGGCATTGCCAGGCTTTTGGCCTTGGAAATGTTGCCTTTCCGTCTGGTGGACACAGATGGGTTCCGCCACATAATGGCCCTTGCCTGCCCCCAATACCAGATGCCGAGCAGGCATTTCTTTGCCAGAAAAGCCGTCCCTGCCCTGAGCAGCCACGTGTCATCTAAAATTTCAAGCGCGTTGTCTGCATCTGTGTCCGGAAAAGTCTATCTGACCACCGACACATGGACTAGTAAGCACAGCCAAGGCTGCTATATCTCTGTGACAGCTCACTGTGTGAGCTGGGTGGATGTCTCTGGTGGTGACGTTGGCTCTGAGGCTCGGCGCACGCACTTCAAAACCACAGGGATGTTGCAGGGTTCTTTTCCCCAATGTCCTCTGGTGTCATCACTTGCCCATAGAAACCAGGCCGTGTTGAAATTAATCTGTCTTGGAGACTGTCAACACACAGGTCAGGAGCTGTGGATGGCTCTTCATAATGAGACCGAGCGCTGGCTGGGTGACAAGGTGACAAGAACCTTGTGCCAGGCGCAAGGTGATGTGCGATAACAATTGAAATCTGCTGGCCGCCTTTAAGATCGGTAGGCTGGAGCACATCCCTTGCCTGGCACATGTCATGAACCTTGTCATCCAGAAATTTCTGGAAATTTCTAAAGCGCTACCCAGATCTGGACTGCCATTTCCACCGTTCGCACCCTGCTTCGTCCCGCCTGGCTACGTTGCAGCATAAGCTCGGCCTCCCCGTCAACCAGGGGCGTTGCTAGGGTCCCAAAACATCCGGGGCCCGGGCCCTTTGTGTTAAGTTTTGCTCAGTAGGGCGGAGTTCACACAGCATAATTCATAGTTCTCTATGAGAGCTATGGATTACCATAATTGTGGGGCACATGTTGGGTGTATTGATGTGCAAATACGCCGCAAAATGTAGTTACGCCGTGTGAACCTAGCCTTAGCCTGGCTGCAGCAGCTAAAAACATAGGCAACCCTGACAAATGACAGGTATAAAAATTCTATTCAAATATAATTCATTTTCAGGTTGTAGTTTACATGTGTAAGGGACAAACAGGCAGGATTATGATTTAGTCACGTGAATGAGGTGATATTGTGATATTTGTGTACATACACATTTGCATACATACATATACACACACACGTACATACACACACACACATGTATACACATACATGTATAGACATACACACACATGCATACACATACCCACACATGTATAGACACATACACATATGTATACACATACATACACACACACATGTATAGACATACACACACATGCATACACATACATGTATAGACACATACACATACACACATGTATAGACATACACACACACATGTATAGACACATACACATATGTATACACATACACACACATGTATAGACATACACATACACCTATGTATACACATACACACACATGCATACACATACACACACATGTATAGACACATACACATATGTATACATGCACAGACATTTATACATTTAGTTCACATTCATGTTGTTTCACTATTATACTATCTAGCATTGGTCTCTACAGTGAGGCTACTCACTCACTTGAGACCTTCATGATATGGGCACCTGTGGAAGCTTATGTTGACTCCATAACGAAATCACTCTACCCGCAGGCAGGAGATGGTGTGGGACCCGGTAGCAAGACAGGGGGCGGAGCCGAGCACGACAGGGGGCGGAGCCTCTCCCTGGCTGTATGAGGCTGAACTTCCTGACTCTTGTGCTGGACGTGGCTGCAGGGCACAGAGTCAGGAACTTCACTGAGTGAGCAGCCGGCCCCCTCCCCTCCTAAGCGCCCGACATCCCGGGCAGTCTCCTTGCCTCCCCGCAGGCTCTTACTTACAACCCTGAGCTGCATGTGCGTCCAGGGGAGACACATACAGATCGTCAGCTCTGCAGGCACATAGCAGCTGCCGACGATCTGAGGTTCGGGGCACAGGCAGGGCTATTCGGGGCTTGTGCCCCGAACATTACTGCCTAGCGACGCCCCTGCCGTCAACCGTCTCATTGTTGACGTGGCAACACGCTGGAATTCCACTCTCCACATGCTCCAGTGATTGTGGCAGCAGCGCAATGCCATTATGCAGTATGAAGTGACACATGGCTTGACAAGCAGCGGTGCAGACCTCGGGGTGTTGAGCTACCGAGAGTGGAGGCAGGTGAAAGAGCTCTGCACCATCTTTGCCAGTTTTGAAGAAGACACCAAAATGGTCAGTGCGGACAATGCCCTTGTCAGCATGAGCACTGTGGTGATCTTAGTTCTGGAACGATCGTCGTACACCCTGAAACATCAGGTCCCACCAGCGACGGAGGAGGAGATGGACACAGATGCAGACACAGAGCCTTTCTCTCCGTCAAATCCACAAGGCCCGACAGTTTCACAATTTTATCGATCTTCATTAGGCAGTGGTTCGGGGGTCCAGGGCTAGTGCAAGGCGGCGCCGCAGCTCTCAGGGTGCATCATATGAGGCAAGTCAGGGCTGTGTTGAAACTGTGGCAGAGGAAGCAGAGGAGGAGGAGGAAGAGAAGGTATTCCTGGACACCGACGTTACCAACGTCCCTGCCTTGGAAAGAGGTTGGCACGAATTTGAGTTGGAGGAGGAAGATGAGGAAGATCAGTTTGCTAATGCCCCTCAACCCAGAGGCTTGGGAAATCAAGGCTCCATCTGTCACATGAGTGCTTGGATGCTCCATTTCCTCCAACATGATCCTCGCATAAAGGCCATCAAAATGAACAACAGTTACTGGGTGGCCACCCTCCTCGATCCCCGGTACAAAGTAAAACTCAGCACTTTCCTTCCACCCACCCAAATAGAGAGTAAAATGCAGGAATTGGAGACCCTGCTGATTGATCAACTGGATACATCTGTTTCGTCTGCTTCACGTTCTTCAAATGTCACGGTGGAACAACGTCAGCAACGTGATATCAGTAGAGCGCCAAGTAGCCATAGCGGCAGCAGGCAATGTGGCAGAAGCCTAATGGGTGGCCTCTGGCAATCTTTATTTACCACCTCATCAATGCATGTAATGCAGGGCACACAAACAACACACAGAGACCGGCTTAAGATCATGGTGCACAACTATCTGCGTCTCAACACCGATGTTTTTGGATGTGTTCTGGACCCAATCAACTTCTGGGTATCAAAAATGGATGAATGACCCGAGCTCGCTCGTTACGCCATAGAGGTGTTGTCCTGCCCAGCAGCCAGCGTCATATCTGAGCAGACCTTCAGCACAGCTGGAGGAGTCATTACAAACGCATCCGGCTTTCCACAGATAATGTGGATCGTTTGACTTTCATCAAGATGAATCAGGCATGGATCTCTGATGATGTTGTGGCCCCAATTGCTGAGGTCACCGATTAGTTGCCGGCTTACTTCACATTCCTCTTCCAAAAGAAATGGTCCTCTTGAAAACTTTTTTTGTAAATGATTATTTCTTACTGCAATTTTTATTCTCAGTTCCCAAAAGTTCATTTTGCTGGTTCATTTTGAGGAGACTGTAAAAGACACCAAAGTTTCATGAAAAAAACGTATTCCATTTAATCACTTTATCTTTAGAATTTTCGCATTGTCAATGGTTTTGGGGTCATGGTGCTGAAAGATACAGCTATAATCATGGTCCTTTGGAACAGAAATGTGGCTTCTAAGTGGCATTTCTCCCTCACAATTTTTAACAGTGGCTGAGGAGTCATCTTTATAATTTTTTGGGTCATGCTGCTTTGAAATGCAGCAATACTACAGGTCCTATTATAAAAAAAAATGTGGTTTCTAACAGATATTTGTTCTTCACAATTGTCAAGAATGGCTCAAGGGTCATGTTTTGAACTTTTTGGGGCATGTTGCTGTGAAACGCAGCTATACTACAGGTCCTATTCTACAAAATGTGGTTTCTAACAAACATTTGTTCTTCACAATTGTCAAGAGTGGCTCAAGGGTGATGGTGCTGTCAAAAACAGGAATAGGTAGGACACTGTTAATGGACATATATTGCAAAAAGACTTGTTTTTGCAAGCTCTTTAACATAGCTAGCAATCCATGTAGTGAGACAACCCTTTTAATACAATTAAAAAAAAGAGAAACAAAGACATGGTAGGATTCCATCCTATTTTAAAAATGAGTTTTCTAGAAATAAACTACTAAAAAAACTTGCATGTACAAAATAGCTGATACAAATATTCCTCTGAATTGTACAAGGGAGGTACAGGAAGACTTGAACAGATGTAGGTTATTCAGAGGACATGGTGTATGGAGCACATTCGCCACACCAAGAACAGAGACAATTTCCTCTAACACGTTGAGTAAAACGAGAAAAAGAATGCCAAGAAAAAGGGCACCTGGGTGAAACAGGAGCGTCAACCACCAGCATCTCCAAGTGAAGCTCAATTGGTCCGCACTCATACAGAGGGGCAAGCACTCTCGTAGAGGCAGAAATTTCTCTAGCACTACCCAGGTCTTGACTGTGTACTGAGGAAGGCTGGAGGTCTGAGCTCACACTTCCGCTTCCACACTGCTTCAGCACGACTGTTTTCGATGCTGCGTCATAAGGGCATTTTTTGCCGTGTTAATGGATGATGGACGCCTGCCTGGGCTCTCACCACACCCACTGTAACTCGGGCACTGCTAGCTGAACCTGCATGCTAATAGATGACGAACACCAGCCCTGGCTCTCACCGCACCCACTGTAACTCGGGCCCTGCTAGCTGAACCTGCGTGTTAATAGATGACGGACGCCAGCCCTTGCTTTCACCACACCCACTGTAAGTCCGGCCCTGCCAGCTGAACTTGCGTGATCCACGTTTACAGCCTCACCCACCTTGATCAGTAATTTCCTCCAACCCACTTGACAGTAGAATGAAGGATTTCAGACAGGCCTCGTTTGCCTACTGGGGACATCTGTTTCGTTTGCTTTACATTCTAATGTCACGGTGGAACAATGTCACCAGTAGAATGGCCATTAGCTCTAGCAGCAGCAGTAATGGAAAACGAGTTGTTTTTAATATAGTTTATTTCTTATTGAGACATTTTTTGCTGATGGTCCATAAGGGCACCTGTACGGGTTTTTTGGTCATGTTCAGTTTAACTGAAATGGTGGTTGAAATACTCCTTTTCTGGCACTTTTTAATCTGTGGGTCAAACAGGTTTTGGGGTCATGCTGCAGTCTAGGACAGGCATAGTCAATGTCCAGTTCAACTAAAATGGTGGTTGAAAGACTCCTTTTTCTGGCACTTTTTAAATCTGGGGGTCATGCAGGTTTGGGGCTCATGCTGTGGCCCAGGACAGGTATAGTCAATGTCTAGTTCAACTAAAATGGTGGTTCAAAGACTCCTTTTTCAGGCACTTTTTAATCTGTGGGTCAGACAGGTTTAATGGTCATACTGTGGTACAGGACAGGTTTAGTCAATGTCCAGTTCAACTAAAATGGTGGTTCAAAGACTCCTTTTTCCGGCACTTTTTAATCTGTGGGTCATGCAGGTTTGAGGGTCATGCTGCGGTACAGGACAGGTATAGTCAATGTCCAGTTCAACTAAAATGGTGGTTGAAAGACTCCTTTTTCCGGCATTTTTTAATCTGGGGGTCATGCAGGTTTGGGGCTCATGCTGTGGCCCAGGACAGGTATAGTCAATGTCCAGTTCAACTAAAATGGTGGTTCAAAGACTCCTTTTTCCGGCACTTTTTAATCTGTGGGTCAGACAGGTTTAATGGTCATACTGTGGTACAGGACAGGTATAGTCAATGTCCAGTTCAACTAAAATGGTGCTTGAAAGACTCCTTTTTCTGGCACTTTTTAAATCTGGGGGTCATGCAGGTTTGGGGCTCATGCTATGGCCCAGGACAAGTATAGTCAATGTCCAGTTCAACTAAAATGGTGGTTGCCTAAGATGTAGCACGTATCCAGTTTACTGTTGTGGATGTTAATTCCAGCTTCTCCAGCCCTGTTTGGGTGTAAGAATGAAGGTATTGTTCCTCTCCCATAGACTTTAATGGTCATCGGCGATAATCTATTATCGACTATCAGATATCGGCATGATAATTGACGATATCGACTATCGACCCGATGACGATAGTCGACATAATCGCTCATCACTAGTGGTCAATTCTGCAGGGACGAGGCCGGGAGAAGTCATCATGGTGATCTGGAAGGAATGGAGAAAGGGAACAACTCCCAACAGAGAAGACGTCACCTGTGAGTCACTAAATTTTATTACCGAAATGGAAACAAATTGCCAGCAGCTCCAATAATAAAATCCAATTGCCTTTATTTTCAATCCATTAAAATAACGAGGACATAGGGGCCAAAATGTGGTGGCCTGGCACGCTGACGTGTTTCGGGCTATACAGAGCCCTTAATCGTAGCATGTGTACATACAAAAACCATCACCTTATATACCTTACAAACGCTACTCACCTGTGCGCACGCAGGACAATTTACCCGTGACTTCCGGCTACCCGCGCATGCGCTCCCATGCTTCCGGGACACCAAGACACGCGACTCGGAGCGGCCCCAGCGTAACTCCACCCACACAAGGCGGGAGGTGGTGACGATGCAGCCGCACACAATGACACGTGCTGGCGATACCCGGCAATAAGAAGATTCATGCGCCGGACATCGAGAAAGCCACAGTGATTGTTCGTATGTACACCGGGGAGAACAAGTGAATAAGAAACACTTAGTATAATAACATAAATAGTTAAAATAAATCACAGGTGTGCAAGAATATATACCAACTATATCTACAGAAGGACATATAGTTAAATTTTTAGGTGTATTTAATAAAGCTCCCTAATAATGCAACATAGTTTCATTGCGGATGTTAAGACCTGTCGGATACATTGTATTAAGTGTGTGTATCCAGAAAGCTTCACGATCTCTAATTTTAGATTCCAGGTTGCCTCCTCTTTTACCTAGGGACACTTTCTCTATACCGAAAGCTTTGAAATATTGTACATTAGAGTCGTGAATTTCTACGAAATGTCGCGAGGCTCCAGACAAAGTACGACCCCTGGGATTTTTTTATCCCATTGAGGTGTTCCAATACACGAATTTTTAATTTACGTAACGTACATCCTATGTATAGTAAATTGCATGAGCTACACTGTATTACATAAATCACTGCCATAGTATTGCAATTGATGTATTGCTTGATTGAAAAATTCTTTTGCCTTCCATCTGAAAAAGTACGTGTGGAAGTCACAAATGCACAGGTTTTACATGGGTGATCCCCACACCTAAAGAAGCCCCTATTATGTAGCCACATGGGTTGGACAATGTTTGCAGTTACAAGATTTGGTGAAATTATACTCCCTATGTTTTTAGATTTTCTCGACACTACACGGCAACCCCCCTCCAAAATGTCCGCCAGAACAGGATCCTGCCTGAGAACTGGTAAATGCTTCATAATAATTTTCCTTATTTGCTGGAATTGTGCATTGTACTCTAGGACGCCTGTAGGGATATGACAACTATGGGTAGATTTTCCTTTGGTTTTTAATAAATTATCCCGTGGTATGTGATCAACTTTCACTAGGGCACACTTAAGTACCCAATTTGGATAACCCCGAGTTGACAAACGTGAACAAATTTGATGGGCTTCCTTTTGGTATTCCTGTGTGTTGGTACAATTTCTCTTGGCTCTAATGAGCTCTCCTATTGGGATGGATAATTTTGTATGTCTTGGGTGATTGCTATTGTAATGCAATATGGTGTTACCCGTCAATAGTTTCCTATAGGTCTGAGTAGAGACTGGGAGACCTGGAGTGTCTGTCAAAAGTAAATCCAGATACGCGATATTATGTGTTTCCATTGTGAATGTAAAAAACAAATTGAATGGATTATTATTAATGTAGTCGATGTAGAGTGGCACGGCAGACACAGGACCACGCCAAATAAGTAGCAGGTCATCTATGTATCTGCCGTACCACTCCACATCGGCCACAAAAGGATTGCAGGAACAAAATATATAATTAGCCTCCCACCATGATACTACCAAATTCGCCAGTGACGGGGAAAACTTGGCACCCATCGAAACTCCTTGTTGTTGTAAATAGAATTGCCCATCGAACATAAAGAAATTATGCTGCATCAAAAATGAAGTCACCATCTTAATGTAAATTTTGACCTCTGGAGTATAATTGCTGTGGTTATCAAAATGGTAATCCAGCGCACGTAACGCAATGGGTAAAGGAATACTGGTATACAAAGATGTGACATCACAAGCCAGCCACACGAAATCTGAACTCCATACCTTATGTGAGAGATTATTTAATACAGACTTAGAATCCCTAAGAAAGCCGGGTACTCTTGTTACCAGTGGCTGCAGATAAACATCCAACCACTGGCAGAGTCGTTCACATAGGGAGTTCATCCCTGAGACTACAAGTCGCATGGGGGGCGGAGTCACCTGTTTGTGAATTTTTGGAAGGCCGTACAAGAGGGGAACAGTGGAGTCAGAACTAACCATGTATTCTGATTCTTTCTCATTTAGGACATGCAATGCTCTAACTTCCTCTATAATTTCATTAAATTTTAATCGAAAAGAGGTGGTAGGGTCCGTAGGTAATTTTTTATATGTAGTCGTACCCGCCCACTCTCACAGGCTGTCATAAGGGCAGCTTGCAGGTTGGGTGTGTTTTTTTATTTTTTCTCTCTGAATAATGGAGGTCGGTTGACCCAGTGAGAGGCCTTGATTGGCTCTATTGAGAGGTAAAGATAGCATAGGACTGCCCTATCTGAGATCACGTTGAAAGTCGTGGGCAGCTTAAACATCTTTTGATCAAAATATGCGAACCGAGAATCTCAGAGTTTTTTCATGTGTGATAGATAGCATAAATGCTTCTTTAGGGATTTCCACGTAATGTATTGCCCTTTTTGCAGTAGTGTGCCGCTGGCGGCGGTCTGTGTGTGTACATGTATACTTATATGTGTGCCGCAGCCCTGCCAGTGGCACCCAGGTTTGCATACGTTTTTTCAGAAATGTTTTTGTGTGCAGAAACATACGTTATATTTGGTGTATATTGATTTTAACTTATATGGGGAGGAAGGGGTGCCTCCATTTTGGGTTTCTGCACCCGCCCACTCTCACAGGCTGTCATAAGAAGGGCAGCTTGCAGGTTGGGTGTGTTTTTTATTTTTTCTCTCTGAATAATGGAGGTCGGTTGACCCAGTGAGAGGCCTTGATTGGCTCTATTGAGAGGTAAAGATAGCATAGGACTGCCCTATCTGAGATCACGTTGAAAGTCGTGGGCAGCTTAAACATCTTTTGATCAAAATATGCGAACCGAGAATCTCAGAGTTTTTTCATGTGTGATAGATAGCATAAATGCTTCTTTAGGGATTTCCATGTAATGTATTGCCCTTTTTGCTGGCTTGTGATGTCACATCTTTGTATACCAGTATTCCTTTACCCATTGCGTTACGTGTGCTGGATTACCATTTAGATAACCACAGCAATTATACTCCAGAGGTCAAAATTGACATTAAGATGGTGACTTCATTTTTGATGCAGCATAATTTCTTTATGTTCGATGGGCAATTCTATTTACAACAACAAGGAGTTTCGATGGGTGCCAAGTTTTCCCCGTCATTGGCGAATTTGGTAGTGTCAAGGTGGGAGGATAATTAAATATTTTGTTCCTGCAACCCTTTTGTGGCAGATGTGGAGTTGTACGTCAGATAAATAGATGACCTAATACTTATTTGACGTGTTCATGTTTCTGCCGTGCCACTCTACATCGACTACATTATTAATTATCCATTCAAATTGTTTTTTACATTCACAATGGAAACACATAAAATTGCGTATCTGGATTTACTTCTGACAGGCACTCCAGGTCTCCCAGTTTCTACTCAGACCTATAGGAAACCATTGACGGGTCATACCATATTGCATTACAATAGCAATCACCCAAGACATACAAAATTATCCATCCCAATAGGAGAGCTCATTAGAGCCAAGAGAAATTGTACTAACACACAGGAATACCAAAAGGAAGCCCATCAAATTTGTTTATGTCTGTCAACTCGGGGTTATCCAAATTGGGTACTTAATCGTGCCCTAGTGAAAGTTGATCATATACCACGGGATAATTTATTAAAAACCAAAGGAAAATCTACCCATAGTTGTCATATCCCTACAGTCGTCCTAGAGTACAATGCACAATTCCAGCAAATAAGGAAAATCATCATGAAGCATTTACCAGTTCTCAGGCAGGATCCTGTTCTGGCGGACATTTTGGAGGGGGGTTGCCGTGTAGTGTCAAGAAAATCTAAAAACATAGGGAGTATAATTTCACCAAATCTTGTAACTGCAAACATTGTCAACCCATGTGGCTACGTAATAGTGGCTTCTTTAGGTGTGGGGGTCACCCATGTAAAACCTGTGCATTTGTGATTCCTACACGTACTTTTTCAGATGGAAGGCAAAAGAATTTTTCAATCAAGCAATACATCAATTGCAATACTATGGCAGTGATTTATGTAATACAGTGTAGTTCATGCAATTTACTATATATAGGATGTATGTTACGCAAATTAAAAATCGTGTATTGGAACACCTCAATGGGATAAAAAATCCCAGGGGTCGTACTTTGTCTGGAGCCTCGCGACATTTCGAAGAAATTCACGACTCTAATGTACAATATTTCAAAGCTTTCGGTATAGAGAAAGTGTCCCTAGGTAAAAGAGGAGGCAACCTGGAAGCTAAAATTAGAGATCGTGAAGCTTTCTGGAAACACACACTTAATACAATGTATCCGACATGTCTTAACATCCGCAATGAAACAATGTTGCATTATTAGGGAGCTTTATTAAATACACCTAAAAATTTAACTATATGTCCTTCTGTAGATATAGTTGGTATATATTCTTGCACACCTGTGATTTTATTTTAACTATTTATGTTATTATACTAAGTGTTTCTTATTCACTTGTTCTCCCCGGTGTACATTACGAAACAATCACTGTGGCTTTCTCGATGTCCGGCGCCATGGAATCTTTTTTATTGCCGGGTATCGCCAGCACGTGTCATTGTGTGCGGCTGCATCGTCACCACCTCCCGCCTTGTGTGGGTGGAGTTACGCTGGGGCCGCTCCGTGTCGCGTGTCTTGGTGTCCCGGAAGCATGGGAGCGCATGCGCGGGTAGCCGGAAGTCACGGGTAAATTGTCCTGCGTGCGCACAGGTGAGTAGCGTTTGTAAGGTATATAAGGTGATGGTTTTTGTATGTACACATGCTACGATTAAGGGCTCTGTCTAGCCGAAACACGTCAGAGTGCCAGGCCACCACATTTTGGCCCTTATGTCCTTGTTCTTTTAATGGATTGAAAATAAAGGCAATTGGATTATATTATTGGAGCTGCTGGCAATTTATTTCCATTTCGGTGCTATCTCTATTGGTGTTCTCCAGACCACAGCCGTGCAGCCCAAACATCCGGATATGGTGAGCTGGCGTCTCCGTTTTCTTTCGTCATACTAAATTTTATTGTACTGTAATCACTTATATGTCTGCACAGCCTGTGTACAACTAGTAACTACCCCTTTATGATCACTGTATGTCAGGAATATTGGTAGTAGTGTAATGGTTTACATTCAGGATCAGTATGGCTGTATTATTCAGTCACTATGTGGTGGTGATGTTGTCATGGTGTGGTGGAATTATCTAATCTTTGTATAGCGGTAACAGTCACTGCACAAACACCCCTCCCCCACACACTGCAATACACACACCCCTCCACTCACATGTCCTCAGTCACTGCACATACACCCCTCCCCCACACAGTGCAATACACACAACCCTCCCCTCACATGCACTCAGTCACTGCACACACACCTCTCCCCCACACACTCAGCCACCCCTCTCCCCACACCCACTTCCCCACTTACACAGTCATCCCTGCACTCACCTGTCTTTCTGGCATCCTAGTTTCTTACTCTGCTCTGGGAAAGTGGGCAGAGCGTTGTTGCTCCCGCTAAGCCCTGCCCCCACAGTGCTCTCGCAGCTTCCTATGAAGAGGAAAAAGGAAAGGGAAATGAGGTGGAAGATAAAGAAAATGAGGAACCAATAGAAGAAGACCAGGCAACAAAAAGCCAATCATATGATACTAAGGGCAAATTGCCAATGAACAAAATGGCAATAAATGAAAAAATGAAGGACCAATAGAAAAGTACCAACAAATCAATGGCCAATCATAGAACAGTAAAGGCAAATGCCAGAAATCAAAATGATGACAGATGAAAAATCAACAGCTTAAGTGCTTTTTCACATGGCATTTTCACTCCTAACTATGCTTTTTTGATCCGTCTCTGGGAACGACAGGACGGACCCATAGACGGATCTAAACAATTAACAGTGAGATTATCACTGTGGGCTATGAAGAACACGCAGCGGTGTTCACATGAGAGAGCGCCGCTGCGTGTTTCCCTCCTGCCTGTCAGCTCCGTCTTTGAAAGAATTACATGTCAATTCTTTCAAAGACGCAGCTGACAGGCAGGAGTGAAACACAAAACGGCGATCTCTCATGTGAACGCCGCTGCGTGTTCCTCATAACCCGCAGTGATAATCTCACTGCTAATTGTTTAGATCTGTCTCTGGGTCCGTCCTGTTTGGTCCAGAAACGGATCTAAAAAGCGCTGTTAACACGGAGTGAAAACGCCATGTGAACAAGCCCTAAAGGGGTAGTGTGAAAAACCTATATCTCCAAAGAGTCCCTATTTTGGAGGGACAGTCCCTATTTTTAACCCTTGACCCTCTGTCACTCTTAGCTCCATAAATGTCTCTCTTTTTTATATGGGAAATAGATTTGCATCAATAAACTGACTGTCTTGCTTTAAAAAGTATCGGATTGCTTCATAGCTGTATATTACATAACAAATTACTTAATATCTTATCATTGGATACAAAGTGATACTGAAAATGTTTCCCTTTTTGGCACGTATTTTGTGTGGGTATGGTTAGAGGCGTGTCTTGGTGTGATGTCCTTTGTTTGGGCGTACTTGGAGGCGTGGCCTGATATGTTCCTCTTTGCAATCTCTAAAAGTTGGGAGGTCTGAAAACTCCAACTGTAATAATACTGCAGTAATACTGAAGATAAGCAGTAACTATCTGTCACAATCCAGTGTGTGAACTACTTACAAACATTGTTATATCACATATTATCGCCATGCTGAATCTTTCTCCTCACTGGAATAGTGGGCGGAGCACCATATATGTGTATGTGTACAGCCCTCAATCTCTTTTCTATTCTGCAGAGCCATCACTCACACCACAAGTCTGTCAGACTGACTGAGCACAGCACATGTACAGAATTTCAATAAGGAAACCACACAGATTGCCCGAGGCAGAAATATTCTATACTTTATTATGTCTATATTTATTATGTGCGTCAGCATAACCAGGATGTAACCCGGAGTCTGTCCTACTTCCTGTAGGAGAGGTTTCTGCTGAGGAAGTGGCCCGGCAGCCATTTTCTTGTGCTATAATGATTATTCCCTAGACCAGGGGTCTCTAATCGCCGTGGCACATGCTCTGCCGGTCTGCGGCCATGGCGAAACATGATGCCGACTGCCCGGTGACTTTAGTCCAGGCAGTCGGCATCTACTCTGCCCTAGACAAAACGAGCAGACTGGAATTTTTTTTTTCATTCAGACATGTAGTTTATGTATTTAGTTTTCTTCTTTTCCCAGAAAACCCAAAATGAAATATATAAATTGAAGTGCCAAAAAACTTTAATACCAAAATGTGTAGTGAATAGAAAAAAGGGAAGCAGAGCAGGTGAAAGCGGCACTCAGAAAGGGTTAGGCATGCGACACCAGCATGCCCGCCCTCCCCTCATAGCACTGACTCCTGCTAACGTGATGTTGTGGCACAGCGTCAACATCACATAATACAAGGGAATAAAGAAAATAAGGCCCCAGATAGGTAGACAGGCAGGGCCTATGGCAAGTAGGTAGGCAAGGACCCACACAAGAATATAGGTCAGCAAGACCCCAAGTAAGTAGATAGGTCAGCAAAGCCTTCGGTAGGTAGGCAAGGAAGACCCCAGGTAGACAAGGCTGCAGGAAGGTAGGCAGACAAAACCTCTGGTAGGTAGGTAGATAAACAGTAAAGGCCCCAAGTAGGTAGATAGGTAAGGTCCAAAATAGAGAGGTAACTAGTTAGGCAGGCAAGAACCTGGGTAAGAAGATAGATCAGCAAGGCATCAGGTAAGCAGGTAGGTAGGTAAGGAGGCTGCCAGGTAGGTACTTAGGCAATGTTCCTGGTAGGTAGGTAGGTAGGTAGGTAGGTAGGTAGACAGGCAAGGCCTCTGTTAAGTAGGTAGACGGACAAGGCCCCAGGTAGGTAGATCGGCAAGTCCCATGTAAGAAGATAGGTCAGCAACGCCCCAGGTAAGTGGATAGTTCACATATAGTTTTTTTACTCTTATTTTGGAGCAAATCGCTTGCCGAATACATCCATAAATAAGTGTCTACTTATGACTGTAGAGCACTTCTGATTGACTGCAATGTAAAATCAGCATCGTTATTTAGATGAAGCAGATTTTGCTTGATTATTTTTCGATGCGTACTGTCCGCGTTGGCAATAATAAAGTATAGAATATTTCTGCCTCAGTCAATCTGTGTGGTTTCCTTATTGAAATTCTGTACTTTCACTTGGACTTTTTAATGAGGAAACAACGTGTTTACTTGATGTAAACTTAATACACAAACCAAACCCTAAATATGTCTTTACCCCACAATTATGTTCCTGTTGGTACCCCCTTTGATCCTATTATTTTAAAATGTGCCACACAAAACCCTTCAAAACAATTACACTATGCATGTAGTGTTAGGGTATGTTCACACGGCATGTTGAGTCTGTGTGAACATAAGTATTTAGATGTGTGTTTAGATCCATCTGTCAACTCTAAACAGACCCAAACACGTATCTAATAAACAGCAATGTAATTTACATTGCTTTTAATATGAAACACGTATAGGATTGCATCTTTCGGATCCGTCTTTCGGATCTGTTCCAAGAATTGCCATGTCAATTCTTGGTCCGAAAGATGCATGTTGGATACGTGTTGGATCCATTAAGAATCCAATCGCCAATGTGTTTTGGATGCGATTTTCGGATCCAACACGGATCCAAAAACGCTGTGTGAATGGCCCCTTAGCGATGTTCAAAAAGGGTATTGATTAAAAGTCAGTTCATCAACATCTGGTTGGATCCTGGGAACAAAGACTCAGACATCAAAGGTTCTTAAGATTAATGCCCAATGAACATAAGAAGGGCAGTTTATTTATACCATACATAATGACAAGTAATAGTGCCACGGAATTATTCATGACTCTCAATAAATAGAATAAAAGTTACAAAACATCAGAGAGTGAATTCCCAATAGGCTCACCTCAGTCTCCGTAAACAATGCAGCAGAATCAACCGTGTCACCACTAGAACGCAACTACGTGTAATTCCCCAACACAGGCACCTATGCATCCACAGACCCTAAGGTTTGCGACCCCATTAGCCCCTCAACCAACATGATCAACTGCCAACAATCACCTAATCATATTCACCTTACCCGCCTCCCAGCTTACCACCCTGAAAACCTAATCTGTTATGTATGTTTTTAATGTGTGTGCAAGGCAAGACTCACCATACAGCTCACCGTTGCATCCAGTAAGCAGTACCAATAACACAGTATCCAATGGTAACCGATACAGAGTCCCATTGCAGTTCATCTTCAGCATTCGCACCCACCACTGTAAACACCTGTAAGAGAAATGGAAGAAACCCCGATACACTGCTCAGCTAAAACAGTAGATGGTGCTGTGACAGCACCAAACACCAGGTCCATGCGGCAACAAACCTCAACAACAAAAGGTGTCATTGCTACCCTTCCTCCCTTCCCTCCCCAGGTAGTCTTTGCCACCAATAAAGGTTGCTGCAGCTGCAAAAGAAACCCATACCTACCATCCTCCTATCACCCTGCAGGTCTTTGTCTGCAGCTTGGTCTGTTCCTGCACTACGGGGAGGATGGGCCTTCTGCCTGACTGCCATCACAGCCTCTGGAGAGGAAGTCCACAAAACTATAGACATGCTATCTGGCCATCTTGCTGCCTGCACTTTTCGCCATTCTGCAGAGCAAAAAGAAAGATAAAATGGAAGCAGCGCTCACTAGTATAATACTGTAGATAAACTTATGGTAGTGTATATTTGTAAGTATATGATACTCCCTTGTGTTATGCAAACTGTAGGCACAACACTTTGAGGCTCGATACAACAATTTTTCTGGAACTGTTGTAAACAGTTGGGTAAAAGTTTTCTTCCCCTTGGCTAAATCCGACCCAAATAAGCTGTGCAGGACTGTACTTACTGTATTAAAAGATTGTAGTTTTATTTGCATACAGAGGAATACGCCTTTCGTGTCTTACACCAGGCACATCATCAGTTCCAGTGGCAGGTAGAATGTAATTGGACATACAGAGTTTAAAAAACCGCATGACAAACAGATAAAACAGGATCATATATAGTCTTTAAAAATAACATATACATATAAAACACCTTTAAGACCCATTTTGTAAGTGTGGTATTAACCACTTACTGAAATGATAAATAAATAAAGAAAAAAGGGAGAGTGAAATGAGCGGAGGGCCTTGTGTGAAGCGATCTTGTCTGTGATCTCATAGAGTTGTAATGTCTCTTTCTGGTCACTAGGTGTCTCACTCCTGCTTTGAGTGGCAGAAACTTTCAAGGAGTTGTTACTATGTGTCAAATGTATCTTTATGACTGATCATCTGTAGGATCTGCCAAGGAGGTCCATGTGGGAGGAAATTGTGTTAACTCTATCTCACCGGGGCCAGGAAATGCTGACAGTAATATATATTCAATGGATCATAAAGATTAAAGTAAAATAAACTACTTTGGTCTCTTAAAATAGGGATTTTGGGACATTTAATTGCTAAGTGAAACTAAACTGTTATGTGTAATTAAAATATGTCCTGGATGTAACTCGAATAAAAATAGGATAAACAGACGTCTTTATTATTGACTGAGTTAGCATATGAGCTCTGTGGACTCGTTCAGCTCTTGTGGTGTAAGGCACTGGACTTGATAAATCCAGAACATCTCTTTTTTCTTTAGGACCTCTGAACGATTAGGGATGTGGTCTGGTACATGATCAATAAGCATTAGTGATATTGCTTGATGGTCTGAATTATGTACTTCTGACATATGCCTTGATACACTGTGTAGCATAAATTTCTTTTGAATATTGCTGTGATGATTGTTCATGCACTTGTTTACTTGTTCAGAGGTACGACCTACGTTTCTTGCACGGGCAAGTTAAAAGGTATATTACAAATGTGCTCATGCAGGTGAGTTGGTAGTTCAGGTCAAACATCTGGCCTGTTATAGTTTACTTAAACTTTTTTTAGCCTTGGGTGATTAAGCAACATGACAAGCACTGACTGGAATTAGATCTGGACACTTCTGTTTTGATGTTTTCTCACTATTATTGGTTCGAGTGCTCTTTCTAACCCCGCTAGGGGCAATGGTTTCTTATACCGTTTTTGCCCTTCTAAAATCTTTGAGGGAATTGAGGGGATAACATCCCTCAAATAGGGATCCTTACAAAGTATAGGCTAATGTTTCTGCAATATAGCCCTCACTAGGGTGTGTGAGGAACTATATCTCGTGATAAAGTATGATTTGTACGGTTTGTTATAGTTATTTCTTTGTTTTTCTAATTTTCGGTTGGTTTTGTTTGGGCTAGGCAATCATATTGTGTAAGGGTCTGTGCTTCATTAGAAGCCTCTTGTATCAGCTTAAGGGGATATTGTTTTTCCAAAAGTCTCCCTTTAATAATTCCTGATTGTTTTTTCATAATCTTCAGTATCACTACAATTTTTCCTTATTCGCCTAAGCTGGCCAAAAATTTGTTTACCATTTATGTAAATGGGAACTATGGTAATCCAGGAAACTATTTATGTCTACTGATTTAAAAACGGTGGTTGTAATATATTTGTCCTGGTATTTTTTAATGTTAAGATCTAAAAAATCAATCTCATCATCCGCAATTTTGGCCGTCAGGGATATACCCCAGGAGTTGCCATTTACAGACTTAATAAATTAAGATGCTTCCTCTCTTGTCCCATCCCAAATAAGTTTTTACATTAATTATATCATGGAAGGCACACTAAATAAAATTAAAATATCACTTTTATTTTGAATTATTTAAAATGGATAACATATATGAATGTGTTAAAGTCGCTAGAAAGAATACAGCAAATCAACCGACAAAGTGATAAACACTACACCAGGTACAAAGGCCCAAGAGAATAGCCTGAGTTGGGAGGTCCAGGATTATTCTAGCCCTAGTGCAACTTACCCTAAATTGCCCTCTGCAAAATAGATATTCTTAGGGTAAATATCTTTAGGGTAAAGATATACTTTATTAATGTCCCAACATGTTTCGGTGCCTACCCGAACCTCCTCAGGGGACAAAAGTTGGTAAGCTAAACTAGCTAAAAATAACATAAATACAAACAGTGCTAGTATTGAGTAATGAAATACAGTGATAGTGCATAATATCACCTGAAATTGTAAATCCCAAAATCTTACCTAAGTAGACAGCGGTCTAATTGAACAATGTCGGCTAAGGGCATATGGCTCCCTAGCGTCTATAGACTCAGATCATGGGTGACGTTGTAATGAAGCTGACAGGTCTAAGGTCTTATTTAAATAGGCGGCGCGCCATCTCATCTATCCAATCAGCAAATACATTGCTGTCATTAGCAGTTATAAAGGATCAGTAGGCTCGGAATAAGTTCATGACGAGGCATTGTGGAAACCCAACACCCACCAAAAAACCCCCATACCTATCAGCATAACCGTGATCGCCTTCTGCGCTTTAGAAATTCTGTGATATAGCCTCATCGTACTGAAAGTGAGGCTTGAAGCGCACTGGCTTTCGCCTCGCGACTCGTTCCTCCGAAACTGGATATGACATATCTGAGTAAACTGGGAGTATTCATATTGTTAAAGATATCCTCACATGATTTAACACACGCCCCTAGTACTGCCCAGTCTGGGACACGTAAGGAGGGTATGTGAATGTTTAGATAGGTTCCAAAATGAATTATAATGTCCGGAGCCACTGTCAAAGTCTAAAACGGATATTTGTGACAAACATGGTTGTCCAAGTAAGAACTACAGAAGGAAACACAAAAGTTATTTAGAAGAAAAATAAATAAAAAAATAAAAAAATAATGAACACATAGTATTATTTAATATAAAAACTCATTACATCTAGGGAAAAGGAGATAGAAATCAACAAAGAGGAATAGTGTCAAAGTCCATATTATATATGATGCGCCTGCTCACGGGGTCGCGGGGTCTCAGCTGCCCCCGGACTTCATCCTCCTCGGCTCGCTCTAGGGAGGTCTGGAAGCGGCGGGCTTGCGGCGGCCCGCGCGACCACCCCTCTGCGCCGCACTCTTTTTTTTCTTACCCCGGCGGCTATGTGAACGCCGAGCATGCCTTGTCACGGCCGTCGCGCGCCGTGCCGCTCGCTTATGGGCTGCGCGCGCCAGGCTTCTCTATTTTTAAAGGGCCACTGTCCCGATAATTGGTTATTGTCGGGGCGATGGCTCTATTTAGGTATGCCGACCCCAGTACTTCCTGACAGTCTGTTGGTGTGTTTTCTTCCGGCGTGTTTATAGAGATATTGGGTTCGCAGTCTTGATTTCCCGTGTTTGTACCAGTCCGCTTGATTACGTTTTTTCCTGGACCTTGCCTGTTTGCCGCGGCCCTGACCGTCTGCCCGTCGGCTGACTAGGAACCTATGCTGGGGCCCTGAACTTCCTCCCTCTGCCTGCTCCCGTTATACTACCTGCGCCTCTCCCGGATTACGTTTTCTAGTACCACGCTGCTGTTTCCCTCGGCTCGCCATCGCAAGCAAGTTCACGTTCGAGTTGGTAACGAACTGCTTTGCCTCACGCCGCAGCAACGCTCCCATTCGTGACGCTTTGCGGCGGCGCCCTCTGGTGAAAAAAAACGGGGGATACTTAGGACTCCGTTTCCCTGGCAGTGGCTTTTGCTATAATCGCTTGAGTTGGCCAGAGGGGATCCCACTCCGTCGTTACCAGTACAGACTGGCCCATGGATTCCGCACAGGGTACCTATGCTGATTCTCCGGGACATCACTACGAGGCTGTGCCAGCAGAGTCAACGCAATCGATCCGCTTGAGGCCATGATGCAGAACCTGGCGACTGTTCTGCCTCTTCGGACTACCGCCTGCTGCTGCCTGCATCCGTTGCTCCTGCATCCATTGCTCTACCTGCTTCGGCTTCAGGGACCGTCTTCTGCATCTCCTCACTCCCCTTCCTTCGCTATCGTGTGAGGACACCTCAAGATGTTGCCGAGGGTTCATATCTGCCCACGTCGTTCCATACACCTTGAATTGATTGGGGCACCAAATTCCCTACAAGAAGCGAGGCCAAGGTGGCCTTCATAATTCAGCCTCTTGTCTGGAGAAGCCTTGGCTTGGGCGAGCCTCTATGGGATCGAGGGAATCCTCTGACGGCGGATCCCTCTAAATCGTTTTCTCCTCCGGGGGTTTCCGAACCGTCTTCGAGGAACCTGGCCGTTACATCTTCGGAGTCTCCGTGTTTGCAGTGGCCGCACTAGCGCTGCTCCGGCTAAGTCTGGGAGACACCAAGTCGGTTCAGTAGTCGGTCTGCAGTTTCGAACTCTCTCCCTTCGGAGATGGGAACTGGCTACAATTAACGAAAGGCATGTGGCCGGCCGAAATTTTGGCCAAGGCCTCTCGGCGGAGAATAAAGGACGAAGCTCGTAGCATCGGGTTGTTACACAAATGCCTGTGATGACCCTAATACTTTTGGGCCACCTCGAGTGCTACGTGGATCATTCGTGTTTCGCCGGATAAGGCATACATACGTGCTCCGCCTGCAGACTCGGTGGACGCAAAGTAGTCCGTCCACGCGCCGTGTCTCCGCCATCGCTTGGCTCCCACGTTACAGCGTGTCACCTCTTCATCTCCATAGGCTTTTGATTGTGGAAACCTATGCAGGTCCGAGAGAGCCCACCTGTACCAGGAGGATCGTTCTCAGCGCTCGTCTGAAGAGCTCTTGATTTCTATTGTGTTGTGTTCGCGCGTCTGGCCATTTCAATTGGGGACTGTTCCGGTGCGCCACTGGGAGATACTTCCGCACTTTGGGGCTCGTAGGTGGAGGCAACCCTAGGGGTCATGAAGGCTATACCGCGTATCTGACTATTGCCCGTTACATATTGGTGCTTCTGACCGGACTAGCACCGCCTTTATCGACTCAGGGATGGCAGGAATAACTTCCTAAGCCACGACGTGGTGACAGGTTTTCGTCTTCCCCGGTGACTACGACTGCAGAAACCTGATGTTGCGTCTCTCGTATCAGTGGCGAAATTGCGCTTAAGGTACGTCTATTCGCCTGCCGTTACGGCCCCGCACTATTCTTGAAAATTGGGGCTCTTCACTAGGAGAAGTCTGATACTACTAGTCACTTGCCTCGATCACATCACTACGGAATAATCACTTCTGGGCCTCCTTTGGCTGCAGGAACATACCCGACTTTGATTGGAGCTCAGTGGGGAAGTCATTGCTGTTGGGTTCAGCGTCGTCTCTTCTCGTTGCCTGTCTAAGCTGCGCAGACTCGCTTCCTCATGTCCGTTCATCCCGGAAGTCTGCCCAAACCTTAGCTACGCTCCTCATTCTCATTACTGGGTTATACCTTCACCTTTACTGGGGATTTTTGCAGATGTCTTTTCGGAGAGCCAGGCTGGACTCTTCCCCCACACCGTGCCTTTTGATTGTCCATTGACCTGCAAACTCCTGGCTGTATCTCCTCCACAGAGGCCTGGGTTTTCCCTATTCCCCCTGCTGTCCGTCCCGGAGGGAAGACTTACGCGCGGATGTCTGAGACGTCAAGGAGAACCTCCGCCAAAGGATTTTCATCCGTAAGTACTCGTCTCCCGCGCCTTGAGCCGGCTTCTTCTTGCTGGAGAAAATGGACTGCGTCTCTCCGGCGTCATGCATCGACTATCGGCGGCATCTGAATGAAATTTTACCGTTAAAGAAACCGATAACCGTTGCCTTAAATCTCGAACTTTTTTGGACCGTACTTCGTTCATGAGCAGGGGGCCGAAGTTATTTTCTAAAACTGGATTTACGCGGGGTGCCTAAAACTTAATACCGATTAGGTGATAGAGAGACGAATGGTAAAAAAGGCATTGTAATACACGCGGTACGGCTCTCATTTCTCGAGTATTGTTGGTTATGCAATTGCAGGTCTGCTGTATCGCCCCGGCATGTATTTCAGAACTTTGTTAATTTTGAGATCTTTAGGGGTCTACTCTATGCTGTGGTATTGTAATCGGCTTCTACTTCGGACGGATATTCTCATCTTCTCCCTGAGGTCGGACTCTTCGCACCTCTTGTCAGCCAGGTACTCAGGCGTACGACGCACTTCTATCAGCTCTTTGCAAGCCACGAATAGGGCCTCTTTGTATTGCCAGCTTACCCTATAAGGGTACATAGGTTCTCTCTGATGAGGGGTCTCGGATGGATCCACTCCAGCTCTCCTCGCGGTATTGCTGTGGCCACAAACGGTGGGACCTTCGGGCCATTCTACGGTCGTTTCTGGGATTTTGCGACTTATTATAGGCCAAAATTCATCCCAACTTATCATACAATGGTGCTCCCTTGGTGGCACCTGCAATAGGAAGAATGCCGTAATCCTAATCCAGTGCTCACTGTAGAGGCCACTAGAAGCATTTTCAAGCCGGCTCATCAAAGCGCATTTGCTTTCGGCTCTTGGCAGCGCCTGTGCTAGTTCTGACCCTAACTAGTAATGTTATTCTGGAAGTCGGATGCATGCTTAGTCAGTCGGTCGCAGGTGCGAGGTCCTCCTGCTAGTGTTCTCAGCTGGTAAGCTCACGATACTGTGGTTTTTTGTCTCAAGCGACATTTTTCTTCCTGCCGAGAAGAAGAACTTAGATACCGAGTGTATAGTGAATTACGCGCCCAGTTAAGTGGCTCCTTGAGGAATGGCGTCACCTTCTGCGAGGGGGTCGCACCCTATTGACATTTTCACAGACCTCTATGAATCTCCGATATCTTCGCTCGTGCATCTCTGCGGCCTTGAATCCCCGGCTAGCTTGTTGGTTTTCATGTATTTTTGCACGTTTTGACTTCCGGATACTATCTTTTCGGCCTGCCGCGAAAAAAACCTCAGAGCTGATGCTCCTATCACGTTCCTCAGGTACAGTGGGTCTCGAGCCTACTCCCCAGCACACGTTGTCCCCCCGGAGCGAAATCGTTCCAGGCTGTCTCAACCGTGGGACCATCCAGCACTACACTCCCGGGTAATAAGTATGTGCGGACCTGCTTTGCGCTTTGAATCATTGAAGTGGGGGGTCTCTCTTTGTCATATGGGCTGGGCTATCAAGGAGTGCATAGGCGCTTCATGTTGTATCCGATATTACTGGTGGCTACCCTTGATCAGTGACTGTGACGGGACGTTTGTTCTAAGCCTTGCACCTCCTGTTCCGCGTAATAAGGTTCCTCGCCTCAAGCACCGCAGGTCTGTCTTCAGACGCTCATGTGTGGCCAGGAAAAACCTGGAACCGATGTAGCCATGGACTTATTAAGGTCCTCCAGCCACTCCTCGCGGTAAATGCGTCATTGTGGCGTTGTTACCGACCGTTTTTCACTAAAATGGCCCTCACGTGTTTTCTGCATACTGACCTGGGTTACCTCTGCCCCCCAACTGGCCCAAATTTGTTTCTGTCACATTTTGTTCCGTCCTGCACGGTCTCCCTTGTACTATTTTCTCTGATAGGGGACTAGTCCAATTTTTTTGCTATAATTTTGGCGGGGATTTGTGTGGTCTGTTGCATAGGTGCCAGTTGACTTCTCTTGTGATTACCTATCCCCCAGACTAGTTGCGGCTGGTTTGATGGGGGCAACCACGGTTTAATGTTGGGCACCTGACCTGAGGGATTTGGTGTTCCGCCCGTCAGGATAACTGGTTTGGATCTTTTCCCTGGCGCGGTATTTCTTATCAAACTTCTTAGATTCGGGAATCCAGGGGTGCCTCCACATTTTCTTTGTCGTGGGTTTTGGGTCACATTCCCCGCCCACCTCTCCATGCTGGCTACCTCGTGCTCATGTTCCCAGTGGCGGTGGATTGCACAAGAGTAGGGACATCGCAAGGCGTTTAAAAAAATTGGGCTAGCTTCTACACGACAGGCCCTGTTACGTGCTTCTGCGCCCGCTTCTAATGTTCTACAGGATGGAAGATTACCGTTCGGACTCGAGCCATATCTTGAGCCAGGGATAAGGTTTGTGCCTTATCCAGCAAATATATTCGTTTAGGGTGCCTCTAGCTACATAGTTAGGTGTCCTAAAACGTGGGGGGGTTTTTTGTCCATTTTTTTTGATAGGGGTACTGTACGGTCGCTGACAACCTGGTGGGTCCTACAAGCTCCGCCTGCCCTATCCTACCTGCGCAATCCGAACATGCTTCCATGTCTCTGTCTCCTCAAGACGGATGTGTGCTGAGATCGCTTCTACACGTGGCCTGTCTCGCCTTCTAGTCTGTGGCCAACCGCTGATAACATCTTTGAGGTCTAGATCCGGTGGTTGATGGCCCAGAAGAACAGTGAGGGGGGAAGCGGGTTCTCTTCTCATTGACTGGAAAGGGGCCCTGTTCGGGCGAGGAGCGGTGCGTGGGAACGGTAGACACTAACTCTGTCATCGCTGACATCCCTCTAGGTTTCTAGAAAAAAGTAGGGGTGAGACCTAAGGGGGGGGGGGGGGTTACTTGTCCGGGTTGAGTGCGGAGCGGCGTGCTCCGCTGCCCCACGCGAACTTAACCCCGCTTAGCAGGGCGTTGGCGCGGCTGCCTCTGCGGAGGCCTTCGCGTGCCCACCCTCTGCTGCCTACGGCGCCGCCCTCTGTCTTACCCGGCTAGCGCTGACTGCTGTCAACACGCCTGCGCATGACCTGTCCTGGCACGCTCTGCGCGGTTGGCGCGCTTCTAAGTAGGCGCATGCGCCGGTAGCAGGTTCTCTAAAGTTTAAAGTGGCCAGTGTCCTCGGATCAATTGGTTTTTTGCGTCGGGCGCTGGTTCCTATTTAAGGTATCCGCCCCCTAGTGCACTTCCTGCCAGTCTGTTGGTGTGTTTTACGTTGTCTAGGAGTATTGGGTTCTCAGTGTCTTGAGTTCCGTGTGTACAGTGTCCGCTGTTACGTTTCCTGACTTGCCTGTTTGACGCCATGCCCCTGACCGTCTGACGTTCTCGCGACTACGATCCTGCCTGAATGCCTGCCTTGACCCTGTGTGACTCGCTCCACGATCTACGGCCTCCGGCATTACGTGTGTCACTGTACACGTTGTACACGCTCCGCCGCCTTCGCAATAGCAAGTGTCACGTCAGGGGGGCTAACGTGACTGGTTAGCCTGGACGCTGGCAGTAGGCAGCTAGTCCATCCCGCTTTGAGGCGGTAGCTCTGGTTGGAAAACCGGGGGAGCTCTCTTAGGACTCAGTTCACCTGGCGTGGCTAGCTATCATCGCTTGCGTTCGGCAGCGGATCGTACTCCTCGTTTACAGCGCCATACAAGTTAATTTAAAATAGGTTATTAACAGGAGATTACAAGAAACATTGAAAATTAAGCTGTTCATTTAGACCTACAGGCTGTAAAGTTTTTAACGTGTAGAGCCAGAAACTCTCTTTGCAAAATAGTAGTTTATCAAGATTCTTTACTGGGGATAATCGGTTTATCCATTGCTATTCCCATTAAATCCAACTATTGTGGTTTATTACATTATGTTCGGACCATAGATGTCTCTAATTTGGGAGTTTCTCTTTGTTTAAGTATATGTAAACATATTGTTCGACTGCACATCACGACTCAGGCGAAATGCTCGGATGGTTGTTTCCTGTTATTAATGTTTACCACATTGACATTTTGTGTCAAGAAATGATTACAGTAGGGTTAGACGGTATTTTTCCATACTTTCCTTTATTGCCATATTTATATTATTATTAAGATTGTCGGACAGTCGGGAGTTCATGACGTAAACCCTCACCTTCTGTCTTGGGCATAAATCTGATTTATTGTAACAGTTATAAAGTACTACTAGTTTGATATCTTCTATTTTTAGTGAGAATCTCACATGATATTCGTATCTCATTGGCTGTTGTGTATCCTCAGTAGTCCTAATGATCTACGATTAAGTTTCTTGCTAGGCATTTATGGTGTTCAAGTGAACATCTGAAGAGAGGAATTTCTTGGTGTCTTGATTTTAACTTTCGCCTGAGCACGACTGTTCCAAGTATAACTTGTGTTAGAAAGATATCTGATACTTCGTTAAGGATTGTTTATACGCAGTAAAAGCAGTTTAAGAACAAACTATCTGCTAGGATGGCTTAATAAGAATGTACTGTGGTGGAATAAAGAATTTGGATGTTTTTCATTAAATTAGTAACTTGACAGTACCCCTAAAAAACAATGTCAGATTCTGTTCTGCTATACGTTCCCCCCTAGAGCGTGAATGTTGAATTCGTGTGCTCTTCCTCTAATATGAGAAATGAAATGGGTAAAGGTCCACTCTCCTTAGTAGCAGGGTGTAAAATGGTTGGGGTGCGAGGGGTTGAAACCCACTGTGATAACCAACTGTCAGGCTTGCATACAAGGGAGCCGTACCAAGAAACCGGATGGCAAGTGTCTTCACAGAGCCTTGATGGATGGATTGGACTTTAGCATTCGTCCCGCGCCAGGTTGCCAACCTCAGAGCAGTCCCGGACAGAGGCTAATTTATGGATTTATGGATTGTTCCTACAATCTTCATAACATCATTGATTCTGGAATGTTATGATGGTGGCGTGTGCGCTTTTCTAAGAGTTTCAGTTTGGTCGAATTTTAAAAGCTTTCAGCCTCTGTCTGTGGCGGGAGTTGAATTGAGGGCGTGCTAGCTTTTTGCCTCTTCTCCTCCACTTCCCCCTCCCTAAGCACACAGAAGCTCTCCCAGTAACTTCTATACAGAAAGGGGGAGGGGAAGTTTGTCCCAGAGTTAACCCTGTGTGTCCTGCCTAGGTCGCTGAGCTCTTGCTGTCTCCACACAGGAGACAGAGAAGGAAAATCTATAGTGTCAGCCAGAGCAGAGGGATCCAAGTGTTCCTATCCCCCTGCTTAGCTTACATTGTCAAACAGACCAGGAAGCGGGAAGTGTTACTATATAAAGATGTGTCACTAGTACAGCAAACCCAAACTGTTTCACATGCCTTATCTGTTTATTACTATAGTGAAGCTCCACAGAATCACATGATATATAACCACAGGGACACTGCTGTCACATCTATCTGTTAGAGAGGCAGGAAGCAGGCACACACAGGTTTAAAATCCAGCAGAATGGACACAGAACCCAAGAGCCCTCCCCCCCCTCCACTCCCAGAAGCATTCTGTGGGGGAGGGCTCTCCTCTCACCTGTATGATCATACAACCTACAGCCAGTGAGATAAGAATCAAACAGGTCTGCTGCTATGAAATTTAGAAGCTGTTTAAAGTACTACTAACGGCTAACTCAAAATCAGTGGGACATTTAATGAACATATATAAAAGCAAAGCTGCTTGTTTTTTAAAGATCTTTTAATTAAAACCCAAAATTGTAGCGAGAAACCCCTTTAATTGTTCAAAAACCCTTGAAGCATTCGGGTGAATTATCAAACCTCTGTGATTATTATAATCCCAATTAATCCCATCCCCCACTTTGTTGATTGTTATTTGGCGTAAGTGATCAAACCTGCTTTAAAACCTTTATACCTAGCTTTAAATTTAACAGGCACCTCCTTATTGGTTCCCTTCATTTTCCACACATCAACTATGCATGTTTAATTTCCCAATTCATTTCACAATTTAAAACATATTTTAAAAAGGGTTTATAATCTTCCTGCACTCAACTGTTTGTGGTAAAAACCTTCCTAATCTGGGCGGCCCTGAGAATAATATCTAAAAGGGTGAGACCAGTGGCTGCCTAGGGGTGTTTCTTACGAATGAGTGCAATGGGTAATTCTCAGGCCAGGGAAAAGATGTTTCTTTGCTGCTTTCGAATTTGTTCTTTCAGAGTGGGATCTTTCTTTCCACTTTCCACGGTTTTGGATGTAGGGAGTGTGCAGGCTGAGGTCAGCCCTACATTTTCCAAATGTCTCGGTTACTCTGCAATGAAGGCAGGTCCTTGTTCAGATTCTTTTACCTAGGATCCAAAATCTGCATATCAATTCAATCAATAGTTTCTTCATGGTGGTTCTGGCAGTCATATTGGTAACTGGGTAGGCTTCAGGCCATCCTGAGAACATGTACACCACCACTAGAACATACTTGTCACGTCAAGGGAGGTGCAGTGAACCCTGACTGGAACCCAGCCCGCTGTCCCTGCCTGCTTGACGTGCTGCCCTAGGCGGCAGACGGCAACTGGGCGACAGTCCCTGCGCTGCTAAAGTGCTGGGGCCGTCAGGAAGTAGAATAGTCAGACAGTCCGGGTCAATATATTAAAATAGGAACGCCAGAGCCACAAAACAGAACCAGAGGGATAAACGTAAACAAGCCGAGGTCAAACATGAACGGGAGCGAGGTACAAAATCAGGAGACAAGCCGGGGTCAGGAGAACAGGCCGAGGTCAGGATACGGATAAGCAAAACACAATATAAAGAACAAATAACACAAGGTAGCCAGGAATATCACAGGCGCCGCACTCAGCCTTCAGGGAGTTTAAATGGGATTCCTGGATACCGCCCCTGTAGCTGATTGGAGCAGCCTCCGGGTCCTCCCATTGGCTCTTGCAACACGTCTGTCACTCACAGAGCTGCCAGCATCAAGTGTATCAGGGTGGGATCGCAAATCAGCTGCTGCAGCCTGTTGATCCCTGCAGCCTGAGCACAGCCTACCCTTGACCATACTTGTATTTTCCACTCTTGGGTAATTCAATGTGGTCAATCTGGATCGGCTGGAAAGAATATAGTGGTTTAGCCAAATGCTTCCTTGGTGTTGGCATCAGTCCTCCTGGGTTACAAGTATTGTATATTTCACAACTTCTAGCATAGTGGAGATTACGGGTGCTAGGTATATCTTGTTGATTGAAGAAATCATCTGGTTAGTTCCTCTGTGGGTAGTACCATGAGCCCATTTTACTACAGCTGGATATAATGCCCTTGGTAAACAAAGTCTATTGTATTTCCTCTAGAATCCATCTTTGGGGTATTTTCTGGTTCCAATTCCTCCCAACTTTTCCTTTCCTTTGGGCTTATTCGAGTTTGAAATTGTCTCAACAGGTTAAACCTGGGGTTCAATGCATCTTGTCCTTGGTTCTTCTCTTCTTCTTCCTCTCTATTCTTTCCTTCTTCTTTCTTCTTCTCACCTTCTTCTTTCCTTCTTTCTTCTCACCTTCTCCTTCTTTCTTCTCACCTTCTCCTCTGCTCTGGTCAACACATATACAGCCACTCCTGCTTTCTCTTGAATCTCTGGGAAGAGAGCTGCGGCCTTTGCAGCCAAGTCTACTCTGTAGGTGCCTTCTACTTCCTCTGTCTCTATTCTTCCATGGGCTTTAGTCTTCAAAACAGCCACTTGAGCTGGCAATTGGAGAGCATGCATCAGAGTCTGAACGGCTTCTTGATTCTTGATGGGTGTTCCACTAGCTGTCTGGAAACCTCGCAGGGCCCACTTCAGGGCTACTCCGTACACGTAGGCTGAGTTATGTTCACAGTCTTCTCTTCGGTGAGCTTACAAGCTTCCGTTACAGCCCAGAGTTCACCTTCTTGGGCTGACATTCTTGAAAGTAAAGATGCAGCCTTCACGGTTTCTTGCAAGGTAACCACAGCAAATCCTGTATGGAATCATCCTTGATCATCCGCATATCTGGATCTGAATCTCTGTGTAGAAGACATAGTCTGGGTTCTCCAACTTGGATGCAGAGACATTAGGAAGATGGGAGGTTTCAGCCTCCATTTGTTCATCTGTGGTAGACCGATCTTCATCTTCATCTTCCCCCCTTGAGAGAGGAAGCAGAGTGGCTGGGTTGAGAGTAGTACATCTCTTCAAGGTGACATTCTCAGGCATCAGTAATGAGCATTGTATACAGAGGAGAAAAAACTTTGAGATTCTTGGCTCACATATTTTGATCGAAAAATGCTCAAGCTGCCCATGACTTTCAACGTTATCTCAGTTCGGGCAGTCCTATGCTATCTTTACCTCTCAATAGAGCCAAATCCAGGCCTCTCACTGGGTCAACCGACCTCTATTATCCAGAGAGGAAAAAAAAATAAAAAAAACACCAAACCTGCAAGCTGCACTTTTATGACAGCCTGTGAAAGTGGGCGTGGTGCAGAAAACCAAAATGGAGGCACCCCTTCCTCCCCATATAGATTAAAAACAATATACGCCAAATATAACGTATGGTTCTGCACAAAAAAACATTTCTGAAAAAACAATATGCAAACCTGGGTGCCACTGGCAGGGCTGCGGCACATATATATAGAGATATATATATATATATATATATACACACGCACACCGCTACCAGCGGCATGCGACTGCAAAAAGGGCAATACATTACATGGAAATCCCTAAAGATGCATTTATGCTATCTATCATACATGAAAAAACTTTGAGATTGCCCTTTTTGCAGTCGTGTGCCGCTGGTAGTGGTGTGTGTATATATATTTGCGGCACACATATATACACATATATATATGTGTGCCGCAACCCTGCCAGTGGCACCCAAGTTTGCATATTGTTTTTTCAGAAATGTTTTTTTGTGCAGAACCACACGTTGTGTTTGGCGTATATTGCTTTTAATCTATATGGGGAGGAAGGGGTGCCTCCATTTTGGTTTTCTGCACCACGCCCACTTTCACAGGCTGTCATAAAAGTGCAGCTTGCAGGTTTGGTGTTTTTTTATTTTTTTTTCCTCTCTGGATAATGGAGGTCGGTTGACCCAGTGAGAGGCCTGGATTTGGCTCTATTGAGAGGTAAAGATAGCATAGGACTGCCCGACCTGAGATCACGTTGAAAGTCGTGGGCAGCTTGAGCATTTTTTGATCAAAATATGTGAACCAAGAATCTCAAAGTTTTTTCATGTATGATAAATAGCATAAATGCTTCTTTAGGGATTTCCATGTAATGTATTGTATACAGAGGTGGCACTGATTACTGAGATGAGGTTGCTGCGACTGTTTCAGGATCCCTTGCAGATCATGAGGAGCCAAAACATTGACCAGATTGCCTAAAATGATGTCTTGATTTTTTTTTTCAAGAAGAACTTGTGCAGAAATAACAGCTCTGAGGCAAGTAGGGGCAGTCCGTGCAACAGGATCCAACAGTATCTCAGAGGTCTCATACGCTCTCCAGAAGTGTGGCCATAGTCTTGTCATTCTTCACATCCATCATGTCATCTTGAAATCAACTTTGGTTGACAATTTCCATGTTCCATCAAAACCAAACATTTGCATTACCTTCAAAAGCCAACATTCCTTCGATTATGCTTGAGGGTATAATGGCATTGGTTGACCATAGGTAGCAAGGCTCCTGGTGTCATCACAAGATTTAGTGCGGCACTGCCTCATGATATGTCCGGATCAGTTGCAGTATAAACAAGCTTTTTGATTTTGGCCTTGCCCGCTAGGAGGTGTGCGTTGGACATTTCGCAAACCATTAGGTTGATATGAATTGATGGGTTGAGGTCCCGGGTAGACCTGTGCTGGTTGATTGTATAGTAATGTCTCAGGAGTCTGGGATGTAGGGCCCTTTAGGAGCTCTTCAAGTAGGGACACTGTAGAAACTTTCCTTAATTGCTGAGAGGATTCAGTCTGAGCCAACAAAGAACTCTGAGCCTTAGCAATAGAAAGAAGTTGACTTCCGGCAGCTCTGCATATTCTGCTCGAATAGTTTCAAAATAATCTAGAATGGGTTTAAGGAGACCTTTAACAAACACCGTTGAAAACAGGATTCTGTGAACTTTAGTGTTCATGTCAAATCCATTGTCTGAAATAAGCAGACATCCTGACAAGAATCCTCTTCCATGGATTCATTAGGACTCTGAGTAGAAAATTGAAGATATGACTAAGGACTCATCCGAAGATTACCTTTGCCCAGAATGAAGACGACGTCAAACTCTTCCCCAATGAGTAAGCACTGATTCCTCAACAGGTCGTGTCTCTTGTAGGCTGATTTTGATGATAGGCCAAAAGTAATCTCCACCTTGATGCTGGCACAGTATAGATCTTTCGAAGGGGCAGAATAGGGTCTTCTTAATCTTTACTGATGCCACGTTAAAAATGCCATAGGGTATTGTTCTCAGTCTGGCATTTGGTTAGTAGAATTACTGACTTGTTTGGGTGGTAAAAGGGCACTTAGCATTAGGGTTGATCCTAGGGGTATTATGTCCTGGTGCGATGGATGAGAAGTAGCACCGGAGAAGCAAGAGAATCAAGTAGGGCTGAGGAGGTGGTGTGGTGTGCTAGCTGCAGGCGGGGGTACATTCCATGAATGAGTCTGGTTCTGGTATGAAGGAATAGTGGCTGTAGTTTGCAGAGGGACCGAAGTAATACTTCCTGAGCAAGGTGAAGTTGCCCTGGTAAAAAAAAAAAACAAAGAGGAGGGGTTTGAGTAAGGAGAGCCAATAGTCTTCAGTCCATTTGGCCATCAGCATCTGTTAGTACCATATCAGTATTTCCTGTACTGGAGAGGAATTGGCTGTGTTCAGTAATGCAGTCAGTATGGCCTGTACACATGCCAATTGGTGGGAATCGCAAAGATGCCATAAAATGAGGCATGACAGCGATTGGGACTTGTTTAGCTTTCACGCAATTCAAGTACACTTATGACAGATCATTTGTTTCAACAGGTGGACACAGTTAATGCATGGCAAACATTATGTAAACGGGTCCCAAAGGCATTGAATAATGTAATCAGCAGTTTCAGTCGCCTGCCTTGAGTGATCAACTGCTGAGCAGACAACGGGAAAGGAGTCACCACTGAACTAGCACTAATTTTGTCACATTCCCTGTATTTCCCATTCCACCTTCCTTCACAATTTCTTCAGCAATACCTCCATTATGCCTGCAGAGTCATGTGGCAGGATTAACTATTCCCGTGGGATCCTGTTGAAAAGTTTCCTCCACAATGAAGATAAGAGGAGGTGTTTTGTTGTCCCAAATGTGGGGTAGATGAACTTACTAACGTCGGTGATTTAGGATCCACTTTTAGGTCCAGAAACTCGACCTCAGGTTACATTAGTTTGTCCTAACGTGTCGTGTTGTCGTGGAGTTTTGATGATCGTACCTGTGGGCACACTGTATCCTCAAGGAAGTCAGCGGGTGTTTCTGAGTAATGTGTCCTCACCTAGGAGCCAGCAGTCCCTTGTGCTGTGAGCAATAGGAAAAATACTGAGTCCTTTAATTTGGGGTTGCAGAGTGTGAGTCTGACCCCTGTAGCTAATGGCAACTTGTTCTCCTACCGTCTGTCCTTCTCCGTTGCATTAAAAGTCAGAATAGGGCTATAGAGTAGGAGGGTACATATAATGAGTCTCCAGTTGGTGTGAACAAAAGGGTAGAGTGGTTGTGGGGTCTGCGTGGGGTGTTTGTTTTGGATGTTGCAAGGTGTGCTGGCACAGACTTTATCACACGACAGTTGCGTACCAATGCCGCGGGCAGAAGAGTGGAGTAGGAATGTTTACTAGGTGTAGCAATATGGCCGCTGTTCCAACACTTTCAACCCGGAACTCTCCTGTTGTTTGGATTGCTTGGGACTACAATAATGGTCACCTAAAGTGGAAAGGGCAGGGCTTGGGGTGGGCCTTTCTAATATAGAGGAGTTGTAGAATTCATTAAAAGTGGCTTCCGGAAGTGATGTGAGTTGCTGAGGGAATAATACTGGGAGTTGCCCGTAGATGAGATACATACCAAGTGGGATTAGTGTAGAACGTTCCCCTCCCACCAATCTATTAAACTTTCAGACGTTAATGGAATTTTTGATGACAACAATTAGAGCATCAAGCCACACTCAAAATCTCCATCTGAAATGGCGGTCAGCTCACTCCTTATATATATGGCATCATCAATCCTTCTTATTTTTTAACATTCAATTTTAAAATTGTTTTAATTATACTTTGCAATTGAAACACGCTCTTCTCTGCCAAGCAACCGTTAACGTTGTAGAATGCCTCTGCAATTTTGTTTCAGAGTTCAGTCTCCCACATGTTTGCTTGTACTATCTCCGTGATTGTTTATGCACGTTTTTTGCCCCACACAGAGGGTTTCATTAACTTTTTTCAAGTCCGACATATTTTACTACTTTTCACTTCTATCAAAAATACTCGACTGCACCTTTAGACTGTGCGCTATAATTTTTCAGTACGCCACAGAGACCAGAGGAGAAAGTGAAGTATTAGCCCACAGCTACAACCCCCTTTTTTTTTTTTTTTTTTTTCTTAATAAAACCTGTGAACTGAAAGCTGTTTTTACTTAACTCATTCCTCTTCAGCGCTTACAAGAATTCACTGCAAATAACTCACATTAGATAACGACTCATCCTCGGGGTGAGGTTTAACCATGTCAATTCCCATAAATCACAATTGTTGGTATATTCCATTATGTTCGGACCAAATATGTCTAGAAATGGGAGTATCTCTTTTGTTCCGTATGTCACCTAAATGTTCACCCACACGACGGCGAAATTCTCGGATGGTCTTTCCTATATACTCTTTACCACAACTACATTTTGTCAAAATTATAAATTAGGGGTAGAAGTATTTTTCCACTACTCCTTTATCCAATTAAATGTAGAGATCTTGCTGTATTTAAAGCATAGTGATACCCCTTCAAAATCACATCTTCAGGGTAATCTTTCTCCCTGAATAGTTTTTTTAAATCACAGGATTGCCTTTCGAATTCTGTTATACTGGAACAATTTCTGCGTAACCGCAAAAATTGGCCTTGAGGTATTCCTCTTTTAAAAGAAACAGGATGACTACTACGCCAATGGAGTAATGAATTAGAAGATGTGGGTCTACGGAATATTGTAGTTGAAATAGATCCATTACTGTCCTTAATAATTTTTACATCCAAAAACGTGAGACAATCTGACTGTGTTTCTGATGTGAATTTAAGTCCCCAGGAGTTTTGGTTAAGTCGTTCCATGAATGACAAAAAATCCGTTTTTGACCCATTCCATGTTATGAAGATGTTGTCTATATAGCGGGTCCATAGGCCCACATAGTCCATCCACCCCGACATAGCTTCATCAAAAACATGCAAGCTCTCCCACCAGCCGAGGTACAGGTTTGCGTAGGATGGGGCGCAGAGGCTCCCCATTGCCTTACCCCTTAGCTGGTGGAAGAACCTGCCGTTGAATAGAAAATAATTTCTGGTCAAAACGAATCGCAACATCTTCAATACAAACTCACTGTGTACATTAAACTATGTCCCTCGAGTGTACAAGTAATGCTTCACAGCCTGTATACCCAATTCATGCGTAATGCTAGTATACAGTGCTTCTACATTTACACTGGCAAGCCAACTATCGGGAAGGATCTGTACCCCATCTAGTTTCCTTAGGTGATCAGTTGTATCCCTAGTAAACGAAGAAAGGGATTCCACAAAAGGGGCTAAAATCCGATCAAGATAGATCCCACAGTTTTTAGTGAGAGAACCTATGCCCGACACAATTGGGCGACCCTTTAGGGGAATAGTCCCCTTATGTATTTTGGGTAAACTGTAAAATGTGGGTATTCTCGGAAATTTAGGGAACAGAAATTCAAATTCTTTAACTGAAATCAGTCTATTAGATTTTGCCTCAGGAGATCCAAAAGTTCAGTTTTAAAATTATTCGTTGGATCGCCAGGTAAAATGTGGTAGCAGGATTTATCATCCAACAATCTGTTACACATTTCCAAGTACTTATTGTGGTCCAAAAGTACAATGTTACCACCTTTATCGGAAGTCTTCATTATTAAATTATGATCTTGTTCTAGTTTCCGTATCAACTCCTGTTCATCTCTGGTACATAGTGGGAAATCTCCTGCCCAACATCTCCAAATCCTTGGTGACTTGGGAGATGAAGACGTCCACACAGGAGATCTCTCCCTGAGGTGGCATTTTAGTATTTTTTTTATTTTAGTTCCGTGAAAGGTCCCTTGCCTGTATTAACTGAATCCTCAGAAATACCATATAAAAGTCTTACACCCTCCAATAGGTCTTCGCTTATGCCCAATTCCATGCATTCCCTCCTGTTCTTCAAACAGTGGTATTTATGACATTTTAGTTTTCGGCCAAAAAGGTTAATATCCTTAACCCACCTGAACCAAAATTTGAATTATGGGTTAGTATTGATTGAGAGGCGATTTTTATCACAAAGTTGAAATCGGCAAGGTTTTATGGGATCGATAATGTTCCAGATCATTTGCGATAATTAAGGTTAAAATCTGTGCATCATCTATTAAAACAGCGCCCTTTTTCTTTTTTCGGCGCTTCTGGTAATTTTGGCGGCCAGCAAATTAGATTACAGAATAAAGCAGGGTGAGATGTGTTGCGACGTCATGACTGGATGTGTAGGTTGCGATGGCTGGAAAAATACATGACCAAGTTTTACATAGAACAGCGTTTCCTGTTTCAGCCCTCAGTGGTCTCTTCTCTCAGCTCTCAAAGGATAGGACCTTGCTCTGCGTTTCTGCCTGTGGCCAAACAGCTCAGCGAAATTAGTCTATTCTCACAGAGAAACCACCTACTATTAGCTGTGATACTTCAATTTAGTTAATAGGGATTTGAAAACATTTATTAGTTAGCTAGAGAATTTTAAAGCAAATCTACCCACTGTAAATTCACGGCGGAGGGACGGGGGAGGGAGGCGCGGGCGAACACAGACAAGCGCTATCTATAAAGAACACTGATAAAGATCCACAAGACTTTGTGTAACATTGGTAGTGAATATGCTTATTATTAACAATTTTGCTGTGAACATATTTGCCTGGATATTTGGGGCAGGCCTAACTTATATTGATTAAACATCATTTCTAGTACTGCAAGGTCTCTTTTGTTAGCTGCAAAACTCCACTTTTATATCAGTATACATTTCAGAGTAGGTGTTCAATTTTACCCATGTACACCTGTGGACGTTTTGATATAATCCACCTTGCACTTAAATTACAAACCAGCAATCTTGTAGTCAAGCACAGGATGTTTGTTGCCAAAAATACCGTTTATTGAATATCAAAACAATACAGTTACGTGTTTTTTTTTTTTTTTTTTTGACTTTTGCGTCACCCAGGCAGCCAGCACTGTTCATTTGACAGCAGCATCTACGAAATCTTACAACAAGCAATTCTATATTCCCCCCAGGTGGAATTGAAAGGTGCAAAAAAATACCGTTTGATTATATCAAAGACAAATACATTACGTGTTTTTTTTACTTTTGCGCACGCCAGCATTCACTGTTCATTGACAGCAGCATCTACGTAAAGTCTAAATACAGCAATTCTATATTCACCACAGGTGAATTGAAAGGTGCAAAAAATACCGTTTATTATATTCAAAAAACATAACAGTTACGTGTTTTTTGACTTTTGCGCACGGCCAGCACTGTTCATTGACGCAGCATTCCGTAAATCTTAAACAGCAATTTCTATATTCACCACCGTGAATTGAAAGGTGCAAAAAGACACCGTTTATTATATCAAAACATAAAACAGTTACGTTTTTTTGACTTTTGCGAGCACCCAGCACCTGTTTCATTGACGCAGCATCTACGTAAATCTTAAAACATCAATTCATATTCACCTCAGTGGTAATTTGAAAGGTGCAAAAAATACCGTTTATTATATCAAAACATTACAGTTACGGTATTTTTTGTCTTTTGCGCACCAAGCACTGTTCATTGATTGACGCAGCATCTACGTAAAATCTTAAAACCAGCAATTCTATATTCACCACAGGTGAATTGAAAGTGCAAAAAATTACCGTTTATTATATCAAACATAACATTTACAGTGTTTTTTTGACTTTGTGGCACACACCAGCACTGTTCATTGACGCAGCATCTACGTAAATCTTAAAACAGCAATTCTAGAATTCACCAATCTAGGTGAATTGAAAGGTGCAAAAAATACCGTGTATCATACGAAAACATAACAGCTTACGTGTTTTTTTTTGAGCCTTTTGCACACCCAAGCATTGTTCATCTGAACGCGCATCGTACGTAAATCTTAAAACACAACACAATATACTATATTCACCACAGTGGAATTGAAAGGTGAAAAAATATCGGTATCATCACGAAAACATAACAGTTAGGTGTTTTTTGAGCTTTTGCAACACCCAGCATAGTCATCCAGACGCAGCATCTACGTAAATCTTAAAACATCAATTCTAATATTCACCCACAGTGAATTGAAAAGGTGCTAAAATACAGTTTATTATATCAAAACATAACAGTTACATTTTTTTGACTTTAGCGCACTCCAGGCACTGTTCATTTTGACGCAGCATCTAACTAAATCTTAAAAAACAGCAATTCTATATCAGCCACAGGTGAATTGAAAGGTGAAAAAATACCGTTTATTAAATCAAAACATAACAGTTACTGTTTTTTGACCTTTTGCGCACCCAGCAACTGCTCATTGACGCAGCAATCTAACGGAAATCTTAAAAACCCAATTCTATAATTCACCACAGGTGAATTGAAAATTGTGCAAAAAAATACGTTTTATTATATGCAAAATACATAACAGTTCGGTGTTTTTTTTGACTTTTGCGCACCCAGCAACTGTTCATGACCAGCATCTACGTAAATCTTAAAACAGCAATTCTATATTCACAACAGGGTGAATTGAAGGTGCAAAAAATACCGTTTATTATATCAAAACATAACAGTTATCGTGTTTTTTTTTTGACTTTTGCGCACCCAGCACTGTTTCATTGACGCCAGCACTACGTAAATCTTTAAAACAGCAATTCCTATATTCACCACAGGTGAATTGAGAAAGGTACAAAAAATATCCGTTATTATATCAAAACATAACAAGTATACGTGTTTTTTGACTTTTTGGCGCCCCACAGCCACTGTTCATTGACGCAGCATCTATCGTAAATCCTTAAAACAGCAATTCTATTATTCACCACAGTGAATTGAAAAGGTGCAAAAAATACCGTTTGTTTTTTTATTATATCAAAACATAACAGTTACGTGTTTTTTGACTTTTGCGCACCCAGCACGGTCATTGATGCAGCACTACGTAAATTTAAAACAAGCAATTCTATATCCAGCCACAGGTGAATGAAAGGTGCAAAAAATACAATTTATTATATCAAAACATAACAGTTACGTGTTTTTTGACTTGTTCATTGACGCAGCATCTACGTAAATCTTAAAACAGAAATTCTATATTCACCACAGATGAATTGAAAGGTGCAAAAAATACCGTTTATTATATCAAAACATAACATTTACGTGTTTTTGACTTTTGCGCACCCAGCACTGTTTATTGACGCAGCATCTACGTAAATCTTAAAACAGCAATTCTATATTCACCACAGGTGAATTGAAAGGTGCAAAAAATACCGTTTATTATATCAAAACATAACAGTTACGTGTTTTTTTACTTTTGCGCACCCAGCACTGTTCATTGACGCAGCATTTACGTAAATCTTAAAACAGCAATTCTATATTCACCACAGGTGAATTGAAAGGTGCAAAAATACGTTTATTATTCAAAAATAACAGTTACGTGTTTTGACTTTTGCGCCCAGCACTTTCATTGAGACTCTAGAAATCTAAACCAATTATATCACCACATAATTGAAAGGTGCAAAAATACCGTTTTATATCAACAAACAGTTACGGTTTTTACTTTTGCGCCCCGCACTGTATGCCACATCTACTAAACTACGCAATTCTATATCACCCGGGATTGAAGTGCAAAAATGTTTTATCAAAATAACAGTTACGTGTTTTTGCTTTGGCCAGCGTTCATGACGCACTCTAGTAAATCTTAAACAGCATCTATATTCAAAGGTGTTAAAGGTGCACTTATTTATAACAGTTAGTTTTGATTTTCAAATATTTATTAAAACAAAACATAACGTTATGTTTTTTGTTTTGCCACCACACTGTAGACGCACACTATAAATTAAAAATTCATATCACCAGTGAATTGAAAGGTGCAAAAAAATTTATAATAAAAATAAAGTTACTGTTTTTTTGACTTTTGCGCACCCAGCACTTCATTAAGAATCTAAAAATCTTAAAAAGAAATTATTCACAACTGATTAAGCAAAAATACGTTTATTTATCAAACACACTTATGATTTTTGATTTCACCGCATTCTTCCACATTATAAATTAAAAAATTCTTATATTCACACAGTGAATTAAGGTTAAAAAATACCGTTTATTACAAAACATATTACGATTTTTTCTTTTGCACCCCATGTTCATGGCAAATACGTAAATCTTAAAACACAATTTTTTTACAGTGAATTGAAAGTCAAACAACATTATTAATCAAAACAAACAGTACTGTTTTTTGATTTTGCGCACACCAGCCAACTACGTATTTACGCTCCAGCCACGAATTTTAAGGCAAAACGTTATTAAACAACATAAGTACTTTTTGAATTTCAAAAACTTTATTTACCAATTACGTATTTTAAGCGCAATCTTTTACCAGAAGAAAAAAAAAATCACCTATTAACAAAAATACGTTTTTTTACTTTCCGTTTTACTTGACCAGCATCATAACAGTACAATCTTAAACAGCAATTCTATACACCACAGGTTTAAAGGGCAAAAAAATTTATATATCAAAACAAACAGTTTTTTTGACTTTTGCGCACCCGCTGTTCATTGACCAGATCTTAATCTTAAAACAGAATCTAATTCACCCAGTGAATTGAAAGGTAAAAAAACCTTTATTATATCAAAACAACGTTACTGTTTTTTGATTTGCCACCCATGTTCATTGCCCAGCATCTACTAATCTAAAACGCATTCTATATTCACCACGGTGAATTGAAGGGGAAAAAAT
>JAODAL010024723.1:0-59998 GCA_025379985.1 Phyllomedusa bahiana | reverse complement strand
TTTTCCCCAAGCTTGCGCATTCGGAATGAGATTTTCCTTTTCAAGCTTGTTGAAAAAGGAATGTCTCATTCCGAAACGTCGCGGGGCAAATGTGATCAGCTTGTTAGAGTGGCCAGTCGTCCCTGAAGACTCGCGAGGAGGGTCTACACCAAAGGGGGAGGACTTTATTGCTAAGTCTTCCAAGTTTTAATCTTTTGCTGTTTTCAAGAAATTTTGATGTGAAGATTTTTTGGATTATATAAAAAAAGTTTAAAATTACTGTTTTGCCTCTATTTTGATATTTTTTGAAGATAATGTAAGGGGGTTGTAAAGAGGAACCCAAAATGAGGATAATCAAAAAGATATTTCAATTTTTTAAAGGCGTTTCATTTCATTAAATGATTCAAACAGTTAATGATTTTACTCTGTACAATATAGAAGATAATCTTTGGCAACCTAAAAACGTCAACAACAGTTTTTGGTTCTGATAAACCAAAATATTGGTTTTTTTTTATTTTAACAAAAATATAATTTTATGCAAATTCACCCTAAGAATGTAGCCTAGTTTGGGCCTTAAGGACACCTTTTAATTTTGTTTGTTCATCTACATATTCGGAAAGCCATAACATTTTAAAATGCATGCTCTCCCCATGTTTTCATGTGTCTTCTCCAGGTACTTCGGTTTTCTCCACACTCATATGGATAGGTTAAAACATATTAATAGGTTAATCTAAGCTTCTGATTGGGAGTCCCTGTGAGTGCAGGGACAAATGTGAATACTGACTTTTCTTTTCGTGCTGTGGAATTAACAAAAAATGTAAAAACCCCTTTCCCAGCATGGGTTTATAAAGGGTCGTCTGTCAGACAAAATCTATAAATTCTTGGGAAGTCAGTGCTAGATGGTGGGGTGGGGGAAACTGGTGTATTATCTGTTTTTTTAAAAGCATTTGTCGTGCGCATAAAGGGTTGGAAATAAAATGAGAATGCTTGGAGGGGGAAAATGTGTGAATGGGAAGCAACGGTCAATGATGAAAACAAAGGGTGTAATTACGGTACTTCTCGGACGGATTGCTGTTTAGTGGGGTACCACAAGGGTCAGTTTGGGCCCTACCCTCTTCAACTTTTTTTTAATACTTACCAGGGATTACACAGTAAAAATATCGATCTTTGCAGCGATTACTAAGTCTGTAAAGTAATCAACACAATAGAGGATAATGTGTTATTACAAAGGGATCTGGATAAGTTGGAGGCCTGGGCCAGGAAATGGCTGATGAGGTTGTAACAACAGATAATATGCAAGGTTATGCACATGGGGAGGAAAAATACATTACATGAACTACATGTTAAATGGAAAAGGCTGGGTAAAAGTGACATGGAGAAGGACTTGGGAATCATGGGGACAGTAAACTTAATTGTAGCAGCCAGTGTCGAACAGCAGCTGCCAAGGCAAATAGGATCATGGGGTGCATTTAAAAGGGGCATAGAGGCACATGATGAGAAAATGATTCTCCATATACAAGTCACTGGTTAGACCACAACATGGAATATTGTGTATAGTTTTGGGCACCAGTGCACAGGAAAGACATTGTAGAGCTTGAACAGGTACAAAGGCGGGGCAACAAAAATAATAAAAGGACTGGGTGGACTACATATACCCAGAAAGATTAGCAAGTTTGGGGTTATTTAGTCTAGAGAAAAGACGGCTTCGGGGGGACATAATAAATATGTTTAAATACATCAAAGGTCAATATAGAGATTTCTCCCAAGATTTATTTATACCCAGGGCTGTCTCTAGAACAAGGGGGCATCCTCTACATCTTGAGGAACGAAAGTTTCTACATAAACATAGAAAGGGATTCTTTACTGTAGAGCAGTGAGACTGTGGAACTCTCTGCCAGAGGAAATTGTCATGGTGAATTCACTGACAGAGTTCAAAAAGGGTTGGGATGCATTTCTGGAGCGTAATAATATAACAGGTTATAGTGTCTAGGATTCTGGAGGGGGGTCATTGATCCAGGGATTTTTCCGATTGCACAGATTGGAGTCAGGAAGGAATTTTTCCCTAAATTGAGGACAATTGGCTTCTACCTCATTGGGGTTTTTTGCCTTCCTCTGGATCAACACCTTAGTACAACAGGCTGAACTGGATGGACGTCTCGTCTTTTTTCGTCCTTACAAACTATGAAACTATGAAACATTGCTATATAAATGGATGAAAATAATACACTTATGAGGGCTTGTTTTTTGGCAGAATAAATTGTATTTTTGATTACACCATTTTCAGGTACAAACTGTATATTAAATAAACCTGATCCTGATGTGGGCTAGTCTCATTTAATCATCTTACTGATGCAGTTTCTATTTAGAAACCCCACAGAATAAGTGACTTGCTACTAATTCTGCATGGAATCCACACAAAATATATATGATTGTTTTCTGTTCTGCAGAGTAAGTGGCATTTCTGTACTGAAGGTACAGTAAAACTTAGCTTTTATTAAAGCTCATTAAAACACCAAAATAGGAAAAGTGAGTAAGATAAAAAACTACAGCTACAAACCAGGTGAACGACGCGTTTTGGACAAAACATCCTTATTCACAGACCACAGAACAATATAACACGCATGTAGGCATTGTGTCAGCTGTTGGGGAGATGCAGAAACGAGGATTGAACAAGTTACATTTCTGTATGCTGGCCTGTGGTTCTGCCTGGGGGTACATTAAAATGAGGAGGTCAGGACAGATAAAAGTCAGTCGGGTGTATATAGTCAGTTTTAGTTTAGTTCCATATAACTGTAAAAAAAACCTTGTAAAAATACTATACATTCAAGAATACAAATTGATTTGCATTGACGGATTCATATCAACCTGTAGAATACAGATAACACATCATTTATACTGAATATTGAACGCTGTAAAAAACCCCGCAAACATGGCGCATGTAAGTGTTTTTCACATTTTGCCCCACTTAGAATTTTTTTTCAGTTTCCCAGTATATTCTATGGTACGATGAATGACACCATTAGAAAGTACATCTTGTCCCGCAAAATAAAAGTCCTCATATGTCTATGTAGGTGGAAAAATAAAAAGTTATGGCTCTGGGAAGGCGAGAAGGGAAAAAATGGACGTGAAAAAATGGGCCTCGGCGTTAAGGAGTTAAAAAAAAATAGTTGTGAAAATATGTACAGCTTTCAAGAGAAGCGTATGGACTTTTTTCTGATGACGATGATGTTCCTAAAATTGTCAAATTTACAATCAGGTACATAAAATTCATCTAACAACTTTAATAAACACACTGGGAAAGTGATGTGTTATAATGGTGCCTTTTCAATGTCACAGAGATTTTTTAATATTGCATCCAGTACATTACTAAAGAGTAGGTAACATGTCCTCCTTAACCACAAATGTCTCAGGATATTAGTTAAGACACGGCTTCCTAAGTAAAGAAATTATTTGATCTGATAACAAACAATACTGCTTATTAGGAGGCATATCCGAAAATAAACTCTTTGCTGAACAGTGTTTTTGTACTCATCTGAAATCCAGGATTTTAAGAGGATTGTTTGTGAACACGAAGTTCCCACTCATATAACAATAAATCAAGAGTAGGGTTACAAATATTGCTATATCTTCCTGACACACCTCCTGCAGTAGAGAACATCATGCACTGTTCTGGAAATTAAGTTTCTTAGTCATACCAAGGCAATGGATAAATCAGTTGGGTGACCAGCCAAATTAAACATCAGATCTGTGCAGTCTTTGTATTGTACATGGTAATCTTCCCATGGGGCAGTTCTGTAAGATACAGTGCTGTTGTTCAACCTTCTTGATTTCTTGCATGAAGGTCAACCAATCATACAATATGTCTAATGATTATTATCTGGCTTGTGTGAAGTAATATTTCTTTCACAGGAAGGTGATCAAAAAATGTTTAAAATGAGAAATATGTCATGCAACCAGAACGTTACAAGTTAACTGTATAATACATACAGCTGAAACCAGAAGTTTACATACACTATATAAAAAGACACATATGCATGTTTTTCTCACTAACTGACATGAAATCAGAATAAACCTTACCTGTTTTAGGTCAATTAGGATTACCACAATTATTTATATTTACCAAATGCCAGAATAATGAGAGAGAAAAATTTTAAGGCATTTGTATTATTTTCTGCAAAGTCAAAAATTTACATACATTTCATTAGTATTTGGTAGCATTGCCCTTAAACTGTATGACTTGGGTCAAATGTTTTGGATATCTTTCCATAAGCTTCTCACAAGCTGGTAGGAATTTTGGCCCATTTCCTGGCAGAATGGTGTAACTGAGCCATGTTTTGGTTTGCCTTGCTCGCACCTGCCTTTTCAGCTTTGCTCATAAATTTTCAATAGGATTGAGATCCGGGCTTTGTGATGGACACTCCAAAACATTGACTTAGTTATCCTTAAAGGGGTTTTGCCACGATGTAATGTTGGCGTGGGAACCTCCAAAATGGGTATTTAAAGGAGTTGTCTCATTACAAGCTTTCAGCCTAACTCAGTGAGCCTGGCAGTTGAACTGAGGGGCTTGCTTCTTGTCTGCCTCCTCTCCTCCCTTTCCCCCTTTCCCCTCAGCACACAGAAAGCTCTCCTCTGTAACTTCTTACAGAGGGGAGGGGGGGGGGGGGGCGCGAGGGGGTTGCTGCCAGAGTTAACCCTGTGTGGCCTGCCTAGGTTTTGCTGCGCTCTTGCTGCTCATCTCCACAGTCAGGAGACAGGAGAGAGCTGATCTATGAGTGTGGAGCCAGAGCAGGGGGGATGTAAGTGTTCCTATACCCCCTGCTCAGCATACAAATCTCCACATCTCCAGCAACAAACAGACCCTGTCAGAACAGACACAGGGCAGCTGTGAAGTGTTACTATACTCAGGATGTGTCACTAGTACACCAGAGCATGAAGCATTCACATGCCCCCTGATTTTGTATAGTATTAGTATAGTTACAGCTCCACAGACACATCTTTATTATTTTGTAACACACAGGGTCACTGCTGTCACTTTTATCTATGTAGAGAGCAGGAGGAAGCAGGCACACACAGGGTTAATCCAGGCAGCAGGACCACAGAAGCCAGAGCCATCCCCCTCCCTCCACTACAGAAGCATTCTGTGTGGGAGGGGCTCTCTGCTCTGACCTGTATTCAAAGGCTGATGAGTCATACAGACCTGACAGCCAGTGAGATAAGGATCAACAGGTCGGCTGCTATAGAGATTTGAGAAGCTGATGTATCTACTAACAGGGCTTACTCAAAATCAGTAGGACATTTGTAATGAACATATATTGCAAAGCTGCTTGTTTTTTAAAGATCTTTTAATTAAAACCCAATCATTGTAGCGAGACAACCCCTTTAATCACTTTTCTAAATATATGTGATTACAAAAAGTGAAAACTCTGAGAGCTACAGCATTTCTCAATCCACCTTAGTTACCTCAAAGCTTCCCCTAGACACAACCCAGGAGCTGACCGGCCGCGCTTGCGTGAAACACTTCTTATCTGATGACAGGCAAAATGAATGAGCTTTTAAGGCACCGGGTAGACAGTGCAGTCTGAGGCTGTGTCTTGCTGTATTGAGAATCCACTCTTGTACTGTTATTATTTCACTTAAGTTTTGAGACGCTCCCTTGGATTCCTCACTCCTCACTCATCCCCTCCCCCGCAGCTTCATGACTCCGCATGATTTGTATATATCCTGCTCCTGTGCTGATAAGAGGTAGGTAACTGGCGTCTTGGCAAATCCCCTTTAAGCCATTTTGTAACCAGTTTGGCAATATGTTTCAGGTCATTGTCCATTTGGAAGACCTATTTCCGCCCAAGATTTAACTTCCTGGCTGATGTCTTGAGATGTTGCTTCAGTATTGCCACATAATCATCTTTTCTCATGATGCCATCTATTTTGTGAAGTGTCCCAGTCCCTCCTGCAGCAAAACAACCCCACTACATGATGCGGTTACCCCAGTGTTTCACAGTTGGGATGGTGCTCTTAGGCTTCCAAGCTTCTCCCTTTTTCCTCCAAATGTAACGATTGTCATTATGGCCAAACAGTTCAATATTAGTTTAGTTAGACCAGAGGACATGTCTCTAAAATTGTAGGTCTTTGTTCCTGTGTGCATTTGCAAGAATTAATCTGGCTTTTATGTGTCTCTTTTGGAGCAATGGCTTCTTCCTAGCAGATTGGCCTTTCAGCCCCTGTTGATACAGTACTTGTTTCACTGTGGATAATGAAACCATCTTTCCAGCTTCCACCAGCATCTTCACAAGGTCTTTTGCATTTGTTCTTGGGTTGATATGCACATGTCGGACCAAAGCACGTTCATCTCTGAGAAACACAACCCATCAAATACCTGAGCAGTATGATGGCTGGAAATTCCCATATTGTTTGTACTTGCATGTAATTGTTTGTACAGATGAATGAGGCACCTTCAGGTATCTGAAAATTGCACCCAAGGATAATCTAGACTTTTGCAAGTCCACAATTCTCTTCCTGATATCTTGGCTGATTTGTTTAGATTTTCCCATGATGTTACACACAGAAGCAGTACATTTCTGGTGTGCACACATGTGTCTCTAATTAACTCAGATGTTGCCAATAAACCAGAAGCTTCCAAAGACATTACAACAACATATGGACTCAAATTGTTTAAAGGCATCATAATCCTAGTTTATGCAAACTTTTGTATGCAAACTTTTGACTTTGTAGAAAGTAAAAAAAATTACTTAACAATTCTCTCTCTCTCATTATTCTGGTACTTGGCAAATATAAATAATTTTAGTGATCCTAATTGACCTAAAACAGGTAAGGTTTATTCTGATTTCATGCGAGATCGTGAGAAACACATGCATATGTGTCTTTTTATATAGTGTATGTAAACTTCTGGTTTCAACTGTAGATGTGGAGTTTAAGATAGACAATCCCTCTTCTTTGTTTTCAAAATCTAAACATTGCTTTGTAGCTATGACTGTCCCCTCCTGTCTACATATAAGATAACGCTTCTATTAGTGTTATGTCATTGTAATTACATTCATAAAGACACAGGGGGGCTTATTTATTAAAACTAACAGTAAGACTGTCCTTGTTGCCCATAACAATAAATCAGAGCTCAGCTGTCATTTTTCTAGAGCGGTTAAAAAAAAATGAAAGCTGAGCTCTGATTGGTTGTTATGGACATCAAAGACTGTTAGACGGTTTTAATAAATAAGGCCAATGTGTCTACGACTACACAATGCACATTTTTTGAAAACAAGCACACAGGAGCAAGATGTAATATACCATCCACTACCTTCCCCAAATGGAACACCACACTGGTGGGTGTATTATAATGTTTAATTCACATAGGGAGGTGGGCTACTCCTGTACAGGTGTAGCCTCTGCCCAAACAGTGTGCATGGGTTCAGTGGGTAAGAGCATGCCAACCCACATGCCAGATTGGAAACTAAGGGGGACATGTCTGAAAACTGTCTTGGTCTAAGACTTTTCTCGTTGCCCATAGCAACCAATCAGCATTCCCCTTTAATTTCTTCAGAGCACTATATGAAATGAAAGGGGAATGCTGATTGGTTGCTATGGGCAACAAGAAAAGTCTTAGACCAAGGCAGTTTTTAGACATGTCCCCCTAAGTGTTGACGTTCCACCACAGGATCACTGGCATGCAGACCTGTACAGAAGGTCATCACTTTTGGCTCTATAAAACAAGGAGGGAAAAAAATAAAAAGGTAAAGGAGAAAAGAAGTTATTTAAACAAAAATGCCTATCATAAAACAAGCTAGATAGAAAGTAGAAGAAGAAAAAAGTCAGGCAACCTCATTAAATCTGCTTCACATTCAATGTTTAAAGGAATGTACACAAATTTACCAACAGAGAGGAACAAGTTTTATTTTACTTTCATTAGACAAATCCAGGCACACCTTAAAATGTAGGTTTCACTGGCGTTAATCACACACTCCCTCACCAAATTTATAATCACAAGAATTCAGGTAGCTATAATCACAGATGCTGTGTTGTAGGATCCTCAAACCGGAAATCTGCTTTTGCTGTGTCTGCAGGTTGCTGTATCTGTACTCAATAATGCATTGATAATACTGAAGGGGCAAGTGTACCTGCAGTAACTGCAGTGGGTAACTGCAGGCCTATATCCTTCAAGATATAGACACTGTGAATTCAAACATGCTGGCACCACCTTGACCCTTTCAAATGAGTTCTGCTGGTACATGGAAAAGCTACATAAGTTAGTTCTCCTGCAAAGGAGCAACCCAGATTTCAGGCCTAGTTCACATCTGCATCTGAGATTCCGTTGAGAACCTCTGTCATAGAGATGCAAATGGACTTGTTTTATAATGGACATCAATGGTGCCTGTTGGACCCCATTGACTACAATGATTCAGTAGGGTTTCACCAGGAGTGTCTGTCAGATTGTCTGAAAAAATAGAGGAACTAGCTGCATTACTTTTTCCATTAAATTTGGGAACTGTCAACATTGATGTGAACCAAGCCCTAAATTCTGATCTCTCAGATTTAGTGCAAATAAGGCTTACTTGTCAGTTTCCACAATTCTACTGGTGTACAACACATACAGATTTCATTGCGGCCAAATCTGAAGCAGAAAAATACACAATATGTGAATCCCATGTTACTGTACCCTTAAAACAAGATTTGTTGCAACTGAAAAAGTGTTTATTTGAGGGTGGTTATTTTGAATTTATGCTAATGGACAGTGCTCCCGCATTTGTTTACACGTCCCAATAGGGTTTATTTGCCATAAATTATTGTGGCAGGAAAAACTCTAAAATTAGTCATACCTGGACTGGCATGTATGCTCAAAATTGTCTTTACAGCTGTGTCTTCATCTTGCACTTTGTGGGTGCAGGTACGGGTTCCAAAGACACAGGTGCAGGTCCCAGAGGTCTCAGAAACGGGCCCCTGAAAGTGTCAGCTCAAAATGAAGAGCCAACCGTACTTGCTCATGGCTCTCAATCCCGTTCCCGAGATAGGTGTGAGTCCCATCTCTATCAGACTTCAATGGTATATCCTATTAAGTGCAAGATGGGAGTACCCCCTTAAAAATACATTTGTGAATGTTCGCAAAACAAAATGTTCCATACAAAAAAAAAATCCACTGCACATCTGTGGTAGAAGACCATAGGATTTTATGTTATTTGTGGCATATTTAGCTGCAGATCTGGGCACAGATAGGATGCATTATAACGGATCTTGTTTGCTCGTAGAGTTTCATGCAGAAACCGTGTGTAAAAAGAGATAATATACTTACTGCCTTGAATCATCACATAACAAGTAATATGTTTTCCACACTGAAAATTGTAAAATCCATGTTGTACCAATCCATGCAATATAAGATAAAGAGGAGGTAAATTTGAAAAGAGGCAGAACTCCAGAGGGAATTTGAATGCTTGTTAATTCATGGTCTATCTGCCATATAGCGCAGTCTTTGAATTAAAGTATGAACACTCTTCAACATGAATGATCAAAACACAGCAAGATCGGTCATGAAATAGCAACGTTTTGAGCCATAGAATGAACAGCTGAACAGTGATGTTAGGCAATATCACATGTCCCATTCGGAAGAAGTTCAGAAGAAAATAGAGAACTAGTGGAGAGTGAGGACGGTGCTGTGCTATCCATTGCCCTGCATGGTATATGTAGTATTACATGGTGCCTATTCATTTGAATTGTTGACCATATAATACATGGTCATGCTATGTCTGGCAGTACAGGTATAGGGGCTGTCAAGTTTGCATTTTTAAGCTAAAACAGGCCTGCAAGAGTTGACAGGCATAGTGTTCCACTCGGCACAAAAACACTTTGCTCTGGAGAATAGTGGGGAACCACCACAGATACTAAATTCAGACATCTATTCATGACATCAGAAGAGAGCAGATACTTTATAATTAGAAGTGCACTTGAAAATTGAAATAGATGCTTCTATTTTGCCACTCAAATATATTTGTCTAATTCTAATTTTGTTTTGCATGGGTCACATAGAACTCTACAGCAGAAAAGTAAAGATAGGCATATATTACTGTACAGAGAAGTAACATATGCTCAACAGCTGTGATAACTGAATAGTGAGCCCTGCAGCACCAGGGGCCACAGCATGAGGCAAAACAAGACAACACAGCAAGGAGTTGCTAAGTTCCTCTAGCCTTTTCCTGGGCTTCTTCTGGCTACTTTGGTCACAAACTTCCATTAATTAGCATTCTAGTATAGTGTAGATTGTAATTGTTGTCACTGTAATAAGTTTCTTCTTGAGATTTGTTTTCAATCATTATGAGTCACTGTGCCTAGCAATCCTAGCAATTATGAACTGACTCTTCAGAGTTTACATTACTTTTCATTATTTTGTGGGAGTGGCATGTTATTGTTACAGATACTCGGATCGCATGTATATATGCAATGTCACATGTTTTACATATTGAGGCAAGTGTGGACTTGGGTTCCAGTTTCATACGCCCATCCTGTATTAATCATATATGTATGCTCCACTATGACTAGCCAAATAAATTGTTTGTCTATCTCTATATATAGTTGCAGTTTCTTACACAGAAACTAGGAGTGAGACGACCAACCCCCTTTTTTGTAAGGTAGTTTTAAAGTCATTCATTACAAGCCAAAGCTTGCAGCCTAATGCTCCCGCCTAAAACAGACTATGGGAACTTGCTTGAGAAATTGCATAGTAGTAATGTGTAATGTGCCCTTTTTTTTTTTTTTTTAATAACTAGAATACCGCCTATAGTCTTTGTCCCTTTGACACGCAAAAGATTCTTATGTAGATTACATATCATATTTGTATTATCAATTGTATATTATATATCTAGTAGTTAGGACTAGATTTACTATTAGAAAAAACAACAACAACATGCTCACCTATCAAGTTTACATGTGTGCAAAAGCAATATATAAAGTCAAAGCAATGCCTTGTGAGTGCTTCTTCAGGAAGTATCCGCTTACAATTTTAAGTTACTAAAGGAAACGTACGACACTGAAAATGCTATCTGATATGCGGGTAGCATGTTACAGAGGAGGAAAAGCTGTTCCGTGGAGAAAGATTTAGTGAAACTAGTATTTTAGTTATTTACATCCCTGCTTATTCTGAGTTGATTCAAGTAATCAGTGTTAACGGTAACTGACTGCCATCTTTGTATGCACACTGATAAGGGAAACCTATCAATCACTGATAAGACCGCCTACTGGACTCCAAAATCCAGAATTAGCAGGGACGTAAATTAACAAAATATAAGTTCTACTGAATCTTTCACCACACAACAATATATCAATCTGCTCAGCTCTTCCTACTCTACAACACGGAGACAGCAGATCAGATAGCATGTTCAATGTGACAGGCTTCCTTTAACATAAAGTGATCTTTACAAACGGCAAGCATCCTCGGCATAAACATCATGTTGATCATTTTCAAGTTTAGGCGATGTTGAATACAAATGGTTCAAATGTTGACTGCTGATAAAGTTTGTTTGTCTTGCAGTCTTTATAGTTTCAGTGATCATTAAAAGGTAAAAAAGCTCTAGTGCAACACCAATCAGTGAAGCCCTTTTAAAGGTCTCATAGTCACACAAGAAAATGCCTATCTTCAGTTTACAAGATTTCAAAGTCAAATTTAATATGTTTGTTTTTACCACTTAAGTTGAATTGTCAATTTTTAGGTTCTTACTTGGACTCCAGCACTAAAATACCATAATAAGTGAGAGCATTATAAATGATATAATATACACTTACGAAACTGTAGTCATTATGTAACATGTAACTGACCTCCTGATTTCCAGGGTCACCTTTTCTTTGACTTTAACCTTCTCTCCCACCCATTTACCTGTCAGAAGACATTAACACAGGAGACTAGTGACCACATTGCTAGCCATGTGAATACATCACTTTCAATTAGACATATTTTTATGTGACAGATTTTCAGTTCCCCTCCCTTCGGCATATATTTGCCTCCTCTTTTAGAGAACTAACCCATTTAAAAAACAATTTCCAGTAATATTGGTACATACCATCATGAGAATAATAAAGTACATCTTCTTTAAATTCTGTAGTTTTACGTATTTGAACATAAGAAAAAATCAATTGGTCTTTAGAAGGTCTAAGGATTTGTTAATACAATCTCAGATGAACAACACACAACAAGTTCCATGTCATTACTCATTTAAAATAAATGATGCCAAAATGGAAAACTCATGTGTTTAAACCTAAGTACATCCCATGAATGAACAGTTTATAGAACTATTTTTTAGCAGCAATAACTGTATGTAATTGTATACTGTAAGATTTAATTAATAGCTTACATCATTCTGGGAGCATTTTTGCCCACTTTTTTCTACAACAATCTGGGGGAATTTTGGTCCACGCTACATTACAATGTTACTTCAGTTCATTGAAGTTTGTGGACATTTGTTTATGCAAAATTTTCCTGACGTCCTGCCACAGCATTTCAATTGGACTGAGGTTTGGACTTTGACTGGGCCATTGTAACAGCTTAAGTGTTAACTTTTACAGCCATTAAGCTTTATATTTGCTAATGTGGTTGGGATCATTGTCCTGTTCCATGATCCAGTTTTGTAGAAGCTTTAGCTGTTGGATAGTTGGCCTGACATTTAATGTTAGAAAGGTTTGATATACTGGGGAGCTCATGGTAGATTTTACGATTGCAGGGTAACCAGGTCCCATGGTTAAAGACCAGCCCAAATTATCCATCCACAACAGTGCCTAATAGTAAGTTTGTGTTGGTATACTTTTATAAGGTTTTTGCCAAATGTAGTGCTGTGCAGTATGGTCAAACATCTCCACTGTTTTTCTGAGCATTGCACAGTCTGACCTTAAAATAATTTGGCTGACATGCCCACTCCTGGAAAGATTGACAACTGTCTTGCATGTTCATAAAAGTAGTTTCTACATGGGTTATCTTAGGTGCTTTATGCATTTTATCATTTCTGTTTTATCATCACTGTTAAATAATCTTTTTACTCTTACACTGTTTTTTTGTAGGTAATATACACTTGTGATGGGCAGCAACAATTGCTTCTCTAAGATGATTGCTGATGTCTTTCCTCCTTGGCATTGTGTTAACACACACTTAAGCACTGCAGATCAGCAAACAGCCAAAACTTCTGCTTTTACAGGTGATCACAATTGCTGATGTTTAGGTAATCAATGGCATTTGACTAGCAACCCCTACTTAATTCCTATAAAACCAATAAGGATATACTTAAATTTTCACCTATTGCTTCTGCATTTTGGTCTACTTTTTGTCAAAAAAATTATGACACAGTGTAATTTTACACGTTGTTGTTCATCTGAGGATGCATTTTTAAGGTCTTTTAAATATCATATTTATTTTTATGCTGCCTTGATATGTAAAACCATCTGTAAATGTATTCACCTAATTTTAAGACCTTCTAAAGACCTTTTTTTAGTCTGCTCTGATACAAAAAAAACATAGACTTAAGAATGGGTGTACTTTCTTTTTCTCATGACTATTTATATATATCATAAAAAATGATAATATAAATAAAATGCAACAATAAGAATAAATGTATTTTTGTCTGAAACCTAAAATCCTTTTCACTTAATCCTATCTACTTTCCCCAGACAGAGTGCAATTGGTAATCCAGTGAAGTGTTACGCTCCACCCAGCTCAATGAAGTTAATCCCAAACCTGTTTAATATCTTATTTTGCCTTCAGGGCTACATTTGCCTGTCAACAAAGTACCCCTTTTATAAAAAAAAGGACTAGTGCAATGTGTTGCCAGTAAACAATATTTAAAGTACTAAATAATGAAGGAACAAGGCTTGGTTTAAACCTTCTTTATCATATGATTTACAAGCTGTCAAAACATTTGGTTATAAGTGAAGCCAAGAAGATCCTTATCAAGAGTTTGTATTAGACTGCAGAAAAAGAGTAATTCATAAAATATTGCTCAGCTAAAAATGTCACTACTTCTCACAACTTGTCTCATGACAACCCCTATTTCACTGTTATGACTAGAGATGGGTGAATTTCTCAAAAATTATATTCGGTGACTTCGCCGAATTTTCCGACAAAATTCGTTTCAGTCCGAATTGCTTCGGGATGAATCGCGTTAAAAAACAGCTATTTCCAGGCTGCACAGAGCCTGCAGGGTGCTGTAGAACATTTTGCCATGCTTAAATATGCAGAGGGAGCTTGGTTTAGTCTTCATACAATGTTGTGTTTTAGTATGACACGCACATGACTGCCGCCGCTCTTAGAATCGCTTCACTATAAATTCCCTGGGCACTTAAGAGGGGAAAACTGACCAAAAAACTGAAGTGGGAATGTAGCCTGATAAAGTCATGGCAGCGACAGCTGGAAAAAAACAAGCTGAGGACTCAGGTGGCAACATCAGTGACAGAGTGTGGAGGTTATGGCAGCAGCCACAGCAGCAGCATGAGGTCAGGCAGTGGCACAATGACATTCTAAAGTGGGAAAACAGTAGTAGGCCACAGAGTGGCATAATGACAGAGAGTGGAGGTAACGGCATGAGCAACAGTATGAGGTCAGAGAGTGGCACAATGACACAGTGTGGAGGTTACAGCAGCAGCCACAGCAGCAGAATGAGGTCAGACAGTGGCACAATGACATTCTGGAGGTGGCAAAAACAGGAGTAGGCCACAGAGTGGCACAATGACACAGTGTGGAGGTTGGCAGCGCCCAGAGCAGAATAGTCAGACGTGGACAATGACATTTGGAGGTGGCAAAAACAGGATGGCCACAGAGTGGCACATGACACGTGGAGGGCACGGCACGCACGCAGCAGATGAGGTCAGACAATGGCATAATGACAGAGTGTGGAGGGCACGGCAGCAGCCACAGCAGCAGCATGAGGTCAGGCAGTGGCACAATGACATTCTGGAGGTGGCAAAACAGTAGTAGGCCACAGAGTGGCACAATGACAGAGAGTGGAGGTGACAGCAGGAGAAACAGCATGAGGTCAGAGAGTGGCACAATGACAGGGTGTGGAGGTGACGGCGGCAGCCACAGCAGCATGAGGTCAGAGAGTGGCACAATGACATTCTGGAGGTGGCAAAAACAGGAGTAGGCCACAGAGTGGCACAATGACACAGTGTGGAGCATACAGCAGCAGCCACAGCAGCAGAATGAGGTCAGACAGTGGCACAATGACATTCTGGAGGTGGCAAAAACAGGAGTAGGCCACAGAGTGGCACAATGACACAGTGTGGATGGCACTGCAACAGTCACAGCATCAGCATGAGGTCAGACAATGGCATAATGACAGAGTGTGGAGGGCACGGCAGCAGCCACAGCAGCAGCATGAGGTCACGCAGTGGCACAATGACATTCTGGAGGTGTCAAACACAGGAGTAGGCCACAGAGTGGCACAATGACACAGTGTGGAGGGCACGGCAACAGCCACAGCAGCAGCATGAGGTCAGACAATGGCACAATGACATTCTGGAGGTGGCAAAACAGTAGTAGGCCGCAGAGTGGCACAATGACAGAGAGTGGAGGTGACGGAAGGAGCAACAGCATGAGGTCAGAGAGTGGCACAATGATACGGTGTGGAGGTGACGGCGGCTGCCACAGCAGCATGAGGTCAGGCAGTGGCACAATGACATTCTGGAGGTGGCAAAACAGTAGTAGGCCACAGAGTGGCACAATGACACAGTGTGTAGGGCACGTCAGCAGCCACAGCAGCAGCATGAGGTCAGACAGTGGCACAATGATATTCTGGAGGTGGAAAAAACAGGAGTAGGCCACAGAGTAGCACAATGACACAGTGTAGAGGGCACGGCAACAGCCACAGCAGCAGCATGAGGTCAGACAGTGGCACAATGACAGAGTGTGGAGGGCACGGCAGCAGCCACAGCAGCAGCATGAGGTCAGGCAGTGGCACAATGACATTCTGGAGGTGGCAAAACAGTAGTAGGCCACAGAGTGGCACAATGACAGAGAGTGGAGGTGACGGCAGGAGCAACAGCATGAGGTTAGAGTGTGGCACAATGACAGAGTGTGGAGGTGACGGCGGCAGCCACAGCAGCATGAGGTCAGAGAGTGGCACAATGACATTCTGGAGGTGGCAAAAACAGGAGTAGGCCACAGAGTGGCACAATGACACAGTGTGGAGGTTACGGCAGCAGCCACAGCAGCAGCATGAGGTCAGGCAGTGGCACAATGACATTCTGGAGATGGCAAAACAGCAGTAGGCCACAGAGTGGCACAATGACAGAGAGTGGAGGTGACGGCAGCATGAGGTCAGAGAGTGGCACAATGACAGTATGGAGGGCATGGCAGCAGCCACAGCAGCAGCATGAGGTCAGACAGAGGCACAATGACATTCTGGAGGTGGCAAGACAGTAGTAGGCCGCAGAGTGGCACAATGACAGAGAGTGGAGGTGACGGCAGGAGCAACAGCATGAGGTCAGAGAGTGGCACAATCACAGGGTGTGGAGGTGACCGCAGCAGCCACAGCAGCATGAGGTCAGAGAGTGGCACAATGACATTCTGGAGGTGGCAAAAACAGGGGTAGGCCACAGAGTGGCACAATGACACAGTGTGTAAGGCACGGCAGAAGCCACAGCAGCAACATGAGGTCAGACAGTGGTACAATGACAGAGTGTGTAGGTCACGGCAGCAGCCACAGCAGCAGCATGAGGTCAGACATTGGCACAATGACAGAGTGTGTAGGTCACGGCAGCAGCCACAGCAGCAGCATGAGGTCAGACAGTGGCACACTGACATTCTGGAGGTGTCAAAACAGTAGTAGGCCACAGAGTAGCACAATGACACAGTGTAGAGGGCACGGCACAGCCACAGCAGCGCATGAGGTCAGGAAGTGGCACAATGACAGAGGTGGAGGGCACGGCAGCAGCCACAGCAGCAGCATGAGGTCAGACAGTGGCACAATGACATTCTGGAGGTGGCAAAACAGTAGTAGGCCACAGAGTGGCACAATGACAGAGGGTGGAGGTGACGGCAGCAGAGCAACAGCATGAGGTCAGAGAGTGGCACAATGACAGAGTTGGAGTGTGACGGCGGCCAGCCACAGCAGACATGAGGTCATGAGAGTGGCACAATGACAATTCTGGGGTGGCAATACCACGGAGTAGGCCACAGAGTGGCACAAATGCACAGATGTGGGGATATGGAGCGGCACAGCAGCAGCATGAGGTCAGGAGTGCACCAATGACATTTCTGTGAGAGCGCAGCAAACTGCAGTAGGCCAGGTGGCACAATGACGAGAGTGGAGATGACGGCAGCAGCAATCCATGAGGTTAGAGAGTGGCCCACATGACACAGTATGGACGGGCCGGCAGCAGCATCACACTGCAGCAATGAGGTCAGACAGTTGGCACAATGACATTCTGGAGGTGGCAAACAGGAGTGGCCACAGTAGTAGCACAATTGACACAGGGTCAGAGGGCACGGCAACAGCCCACCAGCAGCGCATGAGGACAGGACAGTGGCACAATCGACAGAGTGTGCGAGGGCACGGCAGCAGCCCAGCAGCTCAGCATGAAGTCAGGCAGTGGCACAATGACATTCTGGAGGTGGCAAAACAGTAGTAGGCCACAGAGTGGCACAATGACAGAGAGTGGAGGTGACGGCAGGAGCTACAGCATGAGGTCATAAAGTGGCACAATGACAGAGTATGGAGGTGACGGCGGCAGCCACAGCAGCATGAGGTCAGAGAGTGGCACAATGACATTCTGGAGGTGGCAAAAACAGGAGTAGGCCACAAAGTGGCACAATGACACAGTGTGGAGGTTACGGCAGCAGCCAGAGCTGCAGCATGAGGTCAGGAGTGCACAATGACATTCTGGAGGTGGCAACAGCAGTAGGGGCCCCAGAGTGGCACAATGACAGAGAGTGGAGGTGACGGCACAGCAGCATGAGGTTTTGAGAGTGGCACAATGACACAGTATGGAGGGACGGCAGCAGCACAGCCCGCAGCATGAGGTCAGACAGAGGCACAATGACATTCTGGAGGTGGCAAAACAGTAGTAGGCCACAGAGTGGCACAATGACAGAGAGTGTAGGTGACAGCAGGAGCAACAGCATGAGGTAAGAGAGTGGCACAATGACAGGGTGTGGAGGTGACCGCAGCAGCAAAAACAGCAGCAGCAGCATGAGGTCAGAGAGTGGGACAACGACACAGTGTGGATGTCACGGCACCAGCAACAGCAGCAGCATTAGGTCAGAGAGTGGCACAATGACAGAGTGTGGAGGTGGGTGGCAATACCAGTCCCTGGTAAAGATGGTGGTAGGCAGATGGAGACACTGTCAGCAGATGTGTGGCATAAATTGGGTGGCGGCATCAGAATAGTGACTGAGGCAGGTAGTTTGAACCCAGACTCATTTCTCACAGTTTGAGTGAGGCGTCATGGCTGATGTAGTCTGACGCCTAAGGCATTGGTGTGTGGAAATCCTGGCCGATCCACGCCTGATTCATCTTGACAAAGGTCAGTCATTCCCCATTTCCCGTGGACAAGCGGGTTCTCCTTGGGGTAACGATGGCCTCCGCTGCACTGAACACCCGCTCTGATGCCTCACTACTGGCCGGGCAGGACAGCTTCTCCACTGCAAACTCGGCAAGTTGCGGACACACATCTAGTTTGGCTGCCCAGTAGTCCAGCGGATCTTCTAACTGGGATGGCAGAGTGCTGTCCAAGTAGACCACCACCTGTTGGCTCAGGGTCTGCTCTCGGTCCTGCTGCTGCTGGCGACAGCCCTCCTCACTAGGCGGGTGAAGGAAGCTGCTCATCAGTGACTCCAGACTTAGGTTGCTGCTGATGGAGATCCTACCCCCCCACCTTCCCCCAGCAGCCGTGGCAGTAGTACTTAAGCGCTGAAGAACCCCCCGGTCAGACCTGTCAGAGGAGGGAAGATGCCGTACATAGGCAGCGGCCAACTGACTACGGAGCTGGGAGAAAGGCTCCCATTTTGGACCGGTAGCGAGGGTGGAGGGTGGAGAGCCAGAAGTCATCCCTCTGCCGGATGGTGACTATTCGGCTGTCACTAGTCAGGCAAATCAGCATGCTACGGGCCATCTGCACAAGTGACTCCGGGGGACTCCCTGCCTCCATCTCCACTGAAGACTGACACGGTGCTTGCGGGTCATCTGCCTCATCTTCCTCATCTCCATCTACCTCCTCCAGCTGCTCCTTTCACCAGACAATGCGTCTGCTCCAATGTCTTCCTCCTCCTCCAGTTCAGTCCCAACCGGACTCATGTGGCCGCGAGATGTAGTCACCACGTCTCCAGTCCCCTGCCCAGACAGATTTTTCAGCATCTGTTCCAGGACATGAAGCAGTGGAATGACGTTATTCATCCTGTAGTCCTGGTGACTGACAAATAACGTGGCCTCCTCGAATGGCCTCAGCAAACGGCAGGTGTCACACATGAGCTGCCACTGGCTGACATCAAAGTTACACAGAGGAGTACTCCTGTCCGCCTGGATCATCAAAAAATTGTTAATGGCCTTTCTCTGTTCATACAGTCGGTCCAACATGTGCAGGCTGGAATTCCAACGGATGGAAACATCACATATCAGAGTGTGTTGGGGGAGGCCGTTCTTCTGCTGCAACTCGAGGAGGGTGTTCCTGGCTTTGTAGGAATGGATGAAGTGTATGCACAGTTTCCTGGCCATTTTCAGAATCTTCTGAAGATCGGTGGAAGACTTCAGGAAACTTTTCACAACCAGATTGAAAACGGGCGCCAAACAGGGGGCATGGACCATCCCTCCTCGGTGCAGCGCGGGCTCAAAGTTAAATTTTCCCTTTTCCGTCCCCCATGGTTCCAAATTTTCGTTTGGGCGGAGAAAGCCACACCTTTGATTTTTGCGCAAGACGCCGGGGGCATTCCTCCCCTGGGTGTTTTTTCCCCCGAGGGGAAACCAGGTGTAGAACTGCGTGACACCGCTGTCCCAAACATGTCGAATGATGGAGCAGTATTTTTGGGAGGTGAGTTTGGGGGTTTGGTGGGGAGGAGGGATGGGGACTTGGGCGCGGGAAAGCCGCAGTTTGAAAACGTGGAGGAAAAAGTGGCGTCCCCTGCCCAAAGGTTGGGGGTTGTGCCGGGAAAAGGAAAAGCACATTCACCCCAGGGGGGCCGAAAAGGACATGTACTGGCCCTGCCCGGGGTTTTAAAAGCTCCGAGTCCGCCCCCCCCAAAGCACTTAAAAACCCAAAACCCGATAACCCTCAAGGACGGGCCCACCTTCTTTTTCTAAAAATTTTTTAAGTGCTGGTACTCCCTTTTGGAAAAATTTAAATTTTACGGTTTGGGAAACCTTCCCCACTCGGTGGGCACAACCTTTAGTTCTTGAACGGTGCAAGTCCCCCCATTTAAAAGGGGGGCCCTGCAGTACCAAAAAAATTTGGGACGAAAGCATGCTCACCCTTTGCCCTTTAAAGGAAAGGGTTGGAGGGCATATGTTACCCTTTTGGGACTGGCTGAAAAAAAAAGGGCATGGGGGTGCGGGGGGCAGGAAGGACCCCCAACATCTGAGCCACTTTTTCTCCCAGGCCCCCCCGGAGGGTAAATGCTGCATGTGGACGCAGGGTCGTGGGTCCCAACGTTAGTCCCGGCCCGCTTCACTTTCTGCCCACGATTCTACATATCCCCATATTCGGCCCCACCCGGGGTCTTAGCAAAGAACTCGCCAAAAACCCCCGGTACCCTGATTTTCCCCGCCCAAATTGCCCCGCACTAAAGTGACTATTTGTTTGCGGCCTGCCTCCCCCGTTTGACCCCCGGTGCCACTATTTTTTCTTGGACCTGTGAAGGGGGTTTTTCCCTACCACGTGGCCGTAGGCCCCCGGGGCCCCCCTCCCAAATGCTTCCCCTGTGATACGGCCACAAAACCCATTTGCTAGCTGCGCCACGGGCCCTGATGCGAAAGCTAAAAGCCCCTTCTCCTGACGATGTGAAAGCCCTTGTTTTCACCCGGCACCAAAGGGTCCCGGTCGGCTACATAAATATCTATTTGTGTTTCCATCGTCACGGTTGTCCTCATAAAGGTCTTGGTATGCGAGGTAAACCCCCCCACAACATAAACCTCCCTGCCACTCTCCAAACCTAACTTTGCCGCCTACGCAGAAGCGGGGTTTTTTTGGGGGCCCCCATTTTTTCCCGCTCCCCAAGTTGCTGTGACGGGCCCTTTCAAATTGTTTTCCTCCTCGTATATAGGGGCCGCTGAGCCCAGACCACATAGTAGATCTCTGGCTGGGGGAAAACCGGAGGGACAGGGGCGGGTTGGGGGACAGGGGGGGCCGCTGACCCCCCCCCGGCCATGCCAACAAAGGGGGTTGTGTTGACGTTCCCACCGATTTTTGGGGGCCCGGGGTGTCAGATGTCCCGGGGGAGGAAAGGGGAAAGGGCCTATTTAAAACCAATCAAAAACCCCTTTGGGGGTTGCTGGCAGCCCCAAAAACCCTAGATGACAGGGCATTTTGGGGGCCTTTAAACCGAGTGCCCCTTTGCTGCACGCCCCCTTGCGTGCTGGACCGGGGCCCTGCTCCGGAAATTTTTTGTGCCACTCCCAATTTTCCGAAAAGGGAAGAGCCTGCCACCACTCTTTTGACTTTACTGTTTTGTTCAAAAAAGTAAAACCTGTTTGTTGAAGATATCTTTTTAAATGTAAAAACACCCCCTTTTTTTGGACCCCAAAAAATAGTAACAAGTTTGGGGGAACCCCTTTGGGAAAAATTTGGGCCCCCCAAACAATGGGCGGGAAAAATTTAAATTGATTGTGCCTTTTTTAAAAACACTGTGTTTTTTTACTGAATATAAAAGCAAAAAACGGGTTTAAAAAAAAACCCTTGGGGAAATGAATTTGCTACAGCCTAAATTTCTTTTTTGGCCCGGTTAAAAAGGAAACGTTTTTTTTAAATGAATAAAAATTTGCAGAAAAACACAAATTAAACCCCTTGGGAAAAAAAGGGTGAAAAAGAAATATGCCCCAACCCAATTACCCAGCTTTGTAGCATGTTAAAACGGGTGTTTTTTTCGGAACAAAACCCAACAAAAAAAACTTGAAATTTAAACCCCGGGTTTTGAAAAAAAGCTAGAGGCCCAAAATTTTTTTTTTGGGGTTTAAAAAGAAAAGTTTCTTTTTTCTAAGTACAAAATGCAGAAAAATTTGTTTTGTTAATCCCTTTGGGGAAAAAAGTGCAAAAGAATATGCCCGCCAACAATTACAAGCTTTTGTAGCATGGGTTAAAAAAGCTGTGAAATTTTTCGGGAAAACAACAAAAAGAAAAAAATTGTAAAATTTAACCCCAGTTTTGAATTTTGCCAAAAGGCAAAAATTTTTTTTTTGGCGGTGAATAAGAGCGCTTCTTTTAAATAATACAACTGCAGAAAAATAGTTAGTTAAACCCTTTTGGGTGTAAATTGCGCAAAAAAAATAGCCCGGGCCCAACCCAAATTTCCAGTTTTTAGCGGTTAAAAAAGGCTGTAAAAAAAAGGAACAAAAACAACAAAAAAATCGTAATTTAAAAACCCCGGGTATGAATTAAGCTACAGCCTAAATTTCTTTTTTTGGCGGTGAAAAGGAATGTTTAAATTTTTAAAAAAACAATGCAGAAAAATACTTAGTTAACCCCCTTTGGGTTAAATTGCGCAAAAGAAAAATGTGCCCCAAAAATTTCCCCAACTTTGTATTTGTTAAAAAAAAGGCATGTTTTTTTACGGAACAAAAACAGAAAACTTGTAAAAAACCCTCGGTTATGAATTAAAGCTAAGGGAAAATTTCTTCTTTGGGGGTGAAAAAAAAACGTTTCTTTTATGGACCACAACAGCAGGAAAAAACGGCTTTTAAATTTAAACCCCCGGGGCTAAATTGCGCAAAAAAAAAAAATGAGCAACCATAAATTAAACCCGCTTTTTTAGGTGTTAAAATGGGGTGTAATTTTTTCCGACACCCAAAAACCCAAAAAAATTGTAAATTTAAATTTGGGCATGAATTAAAGCAAAATTGGGAAAATTTATCTTTTGGGGGGTGAAAAAGAACGTTTCTTTTAGTGACCACAACAGCAAAACAAGCTTAATTAACCCCTGTATCTAATTGTGCAAAAGAAATGAGCTACCAAAAAAATTAAGTGGTATTTGGATTGAAAAAAATGCTGTTTCTTTAACTGAATACAACAGGAACAGGCTTAGATAACCCTTGGATATTCAATGTGGTGAAGAACTGAGCAGATAGCATTAAATTTACATACAGCAGCATTGGATACACACTGGACTTCCGTTCCAATACCCCACAAAATCAGAATTAGAACGTAAGAGAAGCAGTCTCTGAGACAAGCTGTGACACCCCCCAAAAATCGTGTAAAAAAAGTGAGGTTTTTTAGTATGAGATTTTCATAAGAGCGGGCTGCACCTTCCCTACACAGTACAGTGAGAGCGGTATGAGCTGCAAGCGTCGCTCCCGGACTTATCTAGTGTGGTGACGTCACAGAATCCCATCTCTGCACATGTCATGTAGGCTACGCCCTTCTTCCTCCCAGACTTCTTTGCCCCATGTAACGCCATGTGCTCGTAGCCATTTTATCAATCAAAAGCACGCTTCGTTCCCGCGAATCACCCCAAACTTCGACTTCGTTCAGAATCGAAGTTTTCCTGAAATTCTAAACGAATTCCACTTCGTTAGAATCGATTCGCCCATCTCTAGTTGACTCATTAATCAGACAGGTTGCAGATGTGAATAAGGTGATAATCTTACCTTACTGAGCTAAGTAATTGCAAGTGTGCATTACAAAGTAAAAATATTTAATAGATAGTAATTATTTTCAACTGTTTCCCACATAACCAGGTATGATCAATTTTAGCATCAGGAAGGTGAATGATGTATCTATGAAGCAGAAGGGGATGATATAGATGTAACTAGGAACTAATGTATGTGGCTTAGCAATAACTGAACACAATCTGAAATGCACAAGGGGGTGGAGACATGCTTTCAGCAGCCAGGGGAATACAGGAGAGGAGAACAGATGTTGGCAATGCATGATGGGTACTGTAGTCTGCTACCCACACAAGCTGCTGCTGCTGAAGCTAAGCCTATTCCTGCTGCGCTAAAGAGAAGTACATAGGGAGCAGAAGTGTGAAGAAAATTATTTATTATAATTAGTGTGAGGCGTAGATTTACATGTTTAAGATAAAGAATTACTGTTATGCTATTGCTGTGTGTGTAATGACCCAGCAGCCCCCTTTCAAGTTTTTTGTCCAAATGCTGGAATTCCCCTTTAATATATTTTTCAAAGTAAAGTGAAATTGGAATTACTGCTATATCCAGTCAGTAGTCTATTGAAGGAAGCACAGAAAGGGAAAAGTCAATTCCAGGGAAAGGGTTAGGCGTGAGGACAAGAAACTGTGGAGAGAAGTATACTGCAATATGGTTGAGAATGTGCAGTGAGTGTGAAAGAGCAGCTCAGAAGCTTTAGCTAGGTTCAGTTGAACAATTTCAAATTGGCAGCATTAGAATTAGATACTGCAAGAAAAAGCCAGCCCACAGGATAACCTGGCAAGAAATTAGAGATATATGCCAGCAAAGAGCTTGAAGCAGCAAGAGACGGAACCTAGTCTAATGAAATTATAACCAAGACAAAGTAAGAGTTCATAAACTGCTTTGTCCAGTCAAGATAGAGACTATAACAAATATTGTAGTTCAGAAATTGTATTAACCATTCCAGCTCACGACTACTGAACTGGACTTTTATTATATTCTGTTTGCATAATAAAGATGATAAATAAATCTTAAAAAGACCTACACAAAACTAGCTCCATGTGAAGATGGAAGACTTGCTACATACTAACTCAAAAAATCAGAACACCATTGAAAGGTTAATTTATGTCCATAAAGTCAAGTAGAGAAACATATATTTCAAGTGTTTATTTCTTTTAATGTGGATGATTATGGCTTACAGCTAATGAAAACCCAAAATTCAATATATTGGAAAACAAGAACAGTGTATAAGACCAATTGAAAAAAGGAGTTAAAATCCAGAAATGTTGGCCTACTGAAAGGCATTTATAGTATATATAATCAATATTTTTTTGGGGCTCCTTTTGCATGAATTACTGCATCAACGCGGTTTGGCATGGAGGTGATCAGCCTGTGGCACTGCTAAGGTGTTATGGAAGCCCAAGTTACCTTGGTAGTGGCTTTCAGCTTGGCTGCATGGTTGGATGTGGTGTCTCTCATCATAGATTCTCTATGGGATTTAGGTCAGGTGGCTTTGCTGGCCAATCAAGCACAGTGATACTGTGGATATTAAACCAGGTACTGGTATTTTTGGCAGTGTGGGCAGGTGTCAGGTCCTGCTGGAAAAGTTGCTGAATTCAGCAACTCCAAAAAGCCTGTCAGCAGAAGGAAGCATGAAGTATTCTAGAACTTTCTGATAGATGGCTGTGCTGACCTTGGACTTGACATAACACAGTGGACTAACACCAGCAAATGACATGGCTCACCAAACCATTACTTACTGTGGAAAACTTCACACTGGACTTCAAGTAGCGTGGGCTGTGGCCACTCCACTCTTCCTCCAGGCACTGGGAACTTTAATCCCAACGAAATGCAATTTTCCCTTGGTCATGCAACTTGCCACTTTCTAAAATAAACATTATAAATAAAAGCAAGAAAGTAAAAGTGGAGCAGAGAAACCCCTAATCACAGTGTCTGGGACAGGAGTGCACTCGTTTTACAATCAGGGACAAGTGCACACTGCCACTATACAAGCGCCAATATAACCTATAAAACCAACATACAGAGACCACATAGTGGTCAGATCACTATCACAGGACAGTGAATATAGGACTAATCCAACACAGAAGCAAAATAACCCCTGACATACAGGGACTCATAGGAGACGTCTTCTCTGATGAGTCATTCTCCAATGAGAGTTGTTCTCTTTTCCTTTTCTTCTCTATCTAGCCAATATCGCCATGATGGCTTCTACCGGATACAATTTGTCCCTGCAGAATTTAACACACAAACATCTCAGACTCCTCCCTTTTCCAGAACCACTTTACCTATTCCCTATACCTCTGCACAAACTCTCTATCCATAGTGCCCCAAACAGTAATAATGACTCCCTCGTACTCCTAACAGTAAAAGAACCCACGGACAGCTATTAGGCTTCCATTTGTGCACCTAGTTTCAGTTTCAGATAGTTAGACCCCAATTAGGCAAATAAGTATATAGCTTTCCCCTTAAGTAGGTAGGTAGTTATAAAGGTCCCCGCATTAATTTGAAAGGTAAGTATATAGACCCCCCCAGGATTTGTACCCACCAGTAGGTAGTTAGGTATACAGCCCCCCCCCCCAGTAGGTAGGCAGGTAAATATGCGCTCAAGTAAGAAGGTTGGTATAAAGGCTCCTTGTTAAAGTATATAATAGGAATATAAGCCCAACACAACTTTGATAGATATAAAGACCTTATAGAGATTTTCTTGTATTCATCTGTGGTACATGTGACTATTAAGGAGATATTCTCTTGTATTGGATAGATACACCTTATTATGATTGTAAACTGCACAAGCTAAATACCAACATTTTTTATAGATGTAGTGCCAGTCATGTTTTTTATCATATTGTTTTCCCTTGGTTATATATATTTTAATAGGGATATTGTAAGTTATTTTCACAATGGATAGGTTCCTGGTCGAAATCGGCCTTATTGGGACGGTTACCGTGCATTTTTTGTAGGCTGGGGTTGATTAAACCTCTCCTGTTTTCCTGTTGTTAGTGAATAGGGATAGTGTAGAATTTTGTTTTGCTTTTTGTGTAGGCTATTTATCCTATGCGTACATCTAATAAATGTTATGTTTTAAGTAATTCCTTTTTGGTGATTATTTCATACTGGTCTGGTATAAAGACCTTCGAATATGTAGGAAGGTATACAGGCCCCTTAGTAGGTAAGTAGATATATAGACCACCCATTAAATAGGTAGTTATATAGGTAGGTGTTTAGGGCCCCTTCTAGTAGGTAGGTATATAGGTACCCCCTATTAGGTAGATATGTATACAGGGCCCACTCTAGTAGGTAGGTATATAGGTACCCCTAGTAGAGTAGTAAGTAGATATATATATATAGTTTCCCCCCTAGTAGGTAGGTATTTAGGACCCCCAGTAGCAAAAAAAAAGATATACAGGTCCCTCTCTAGTGGGAAGGTACAGTGGAGAAAAAAAAGTATTTAGTCAGCCACCAATTGTGCAAGTTCTTCCACTTAAAAAGCGCGCTCGAGGCCTGTAATTGATATCATAGGTCGACCTCAAACTATGAGAGACAAAATGAGAAAGAACAAACCTGCAAAATCACATTGTTGATTTGGAAAGGAATTTTTTTTGCACATTATGGTTGGAAATACGTATTTGGTCAATAACAAAAAGTTCATCTCAACTTACTTTGTTATAATACTTTGTTGGCAGATGACAGAGGTCTAAATGTTTTCTGTAAGTTTCACAAGGTTGGCACACACTGTTGCTGGTATGTTGGCCCATTCCTCTATGTAGATCTTCTCTAGAGCAGTGATGTTTTGGGGCTCTCACAGACTTTTAACTGCCTACAAAGGTTTTCTATGTGGTTGAGATCTGGAGACTGGCTATGCCACTCCAGGACCTTGAAATGCTTCTTACAAAGCCACTCCTTCGTTGCCCTGGCAGTGTGCTCAGGATCATTGTCATCCCAGCCACGTTTCATCTTCAGTGCCCTTGCAGATGGAAGGAGGTTTGCACTAAAAATCTCACGATACATGCGCTCTACGCACTCGGCACATGATTTCAGGTACATGAATCAGTCGTCTGGTCCCTTTGCAGAGAAACAGCCCAAAGAATGTGTTGCCACCCCCCATGCTTCACAGTCGGATGGTTGTTCTTTGGATGCAACTCAGCATTCTCTGTCTCTCCAAACACAAGTTTTGTTTCTACCAAACAGTTTCTACTTTGGGTTTCATCTAAATATGACATTCTCCATTACTCTTCTGGATCATCAAAATTGCTCTCTAGCAAACTTCAGACAGGCCCGGAATGTACTGGCTTAAGCAGGGGGACATGTCTGGCACTGAGTCCCTGGCGGCATAGTGTGTTACTGATGGTAGCCTTTGTTAGGTGGTGTGCCCAGCTCTTGTAGTCATTCACTAGGGTCTCCAAGTGTGGGTTCTGGAGATTTTTTCTTACCTGTTTTGTGATATTTTGACCCCACAGGGGTGAGATCCAGTGGGAAGCCTCAGATCGAGAGGAGGGACGATCATTGGTCTTGTATGGTCTTCCATTTTCATAACTATTGTTCTACAGTTGATTTCTTCAGACACCAAGCTGCTTGCCTATTGCAAATTCAGTTCTTCCCAGCCTGGTGCATTTTTGTTTCTGGTGTTCCTTTGACCTCTCTTTGGTCTGTCCCATACTGTAGTTTGGAGTGTGACCGTTTGGGGTTGTGGACAGATGTCTTTTATACTTTAATAATTCAAACGGGCCATTACTACCGTAATGATGGGGGGGACAAAAAGCCTTTTAAAAGAAAAGTTACGGGGTCTGTGAGACCGAAATCTTCTTTTTTGTGGGTGCCCAAATAATTATTTCCCCATAATTTGCAAAAAAAAAATTTTTTTCCCAAATCAGAAAAATAAATTTTTTCCCAGATTTTTTTTTTTCTCATTTTGTATCTCATATTGAGGTCTACCTATGATGTCAATTCAGGCCCTTCCCTTTTTTAAGTGAAGAACTTGCACAATTGGTGCTGCTAAATCTTTTTTTCCCCATGTATATAAAGCCCACGTTAATAGATTTTTCCTATAGTAGGAGGTTATGGGGCCCCCCCAAAATTTAAAAACGGCATAAGGGCCCCCAGTAGGTGGGGTGGGGTATATCAACCCCCACCCATTAGGTAGCTAGGTCTATAGTACCAACCAGTAGTTAGGTAGGTACATAGGCCCCCAGGTGACAGGTAGGTATATACGAACACTCGTGGGGTAGATATTTTAAAAAAAATTTTACCCCCCCCCTTTTTTCCCACCTAACCCTCTTGATTGGGCAAGGCGTGACAAAAAGGGCACATGTATCCCAAAATGGTACCAATAAAAACTGCACTTAAGCCCGTAAAAAATGCAACCTCAATCAGGTCCATAGATGGAAGAACAAACATTTTAGAAATAGAGAATATTTGTATTTTTTTTTTTTTTAAAGTACCAAAACAAATAGAAAACCCTACATACTTGGTATTGACAGAATCATATCAATTTGCAGAATGCAGATAACACATCATTTGTAGCAAAGATTGAATGCCAGCCAGAGAAACAAAACCCCTGCAAACATAGCACAAGAAAGTTTTTTTTCACATTTCACCCCACTTAGATTTTTTTTTTCGGTTTTTCCATATATTCTATGGTACGGTCAATGATACTGATAAAAAGTACATATTGTCTTGTACATCTATTATTATGACCGGCTGTCAGGAAGGGATTAACACTGATCTGATGTATTATTTATATCATCTTACATAAAATTATGTTACGTGATGGGTTAGATGAAGTAATAATTTCTTATCTTTTTATCAGCCACACAAAAATATTTAATTACTACTACATTTTAAAGTCAAATAATATACCCAAAGATGGTAAATATAACCTACTTAAAGGGTTTTTCCCATCTAGCTGTTTCACTGAGCCTGTTCTTCAAAGCCAACTTCAGGCCCCCACTTTCTGTTCATATTGTGGGTGGTTCTACAGCAGTGACTGACATTTCAGCTCTGTTATTTCTAGCTGAGACTGTTAGAAGAACATTAGTTATATAGGGGCTTAACAGCAAGGTACAAGGCTACAGAGCCATAAAAGGTTAAAGTTTGTCAGAAAGATAAACAAGCTCCTTGTGCAGGCAGAGCTACTATAGAGGAGAGGTGGTTGGCAGCCTATGAAACTTTGTATAAACAAGTGGAAGATAAGAACTGTTATAACTCCCAAATGAAGCAAAATCAAAACAGCAGTGCATTTGTATTTTTCATTATTTACCCATGCCTACATATTTTAGGATAAATAGTGAGATGGGAATACGCCTCACTGTTAACAAACTTTGTGTACAAGAAAAGAAAAAACTAAATAAAAAAAAACTATAAAAATACAACTAACAAGGGGAAGTGAATTGTAAATAACACATAAACATGACTACATGAGCTATGTCTTAAGAATCAGCTGAGTGAATAAAACAGTTCAGACCCTGGCTCACTTTCAAGTTCTGCAATTCAGTTAGCACTGTCAAAAAAACTGCATCAGTGAAAACTGTTTTAAAAGAGAACGTCCACCAAGGTGAACACCCCTTGTGAGGGTAAGCTATGACGAGTGTTTTTTTTGGGCCCCCTTACCTGTAAGAAACAGAAATTTTCAGAGCATTAAATTTCTGAAATTGGCATTTTTGCAGCCTTTTTGAGAGATAAGTCCACCCTTACCGTGAGAAAATTTAGCCATCCCCCACTAAAGGGGCGGGCCAGTCACCCCCGTTTATTTAAAAAGTTTTAATATACACAGTAATAGTTTGAATCAGCTGTGGGTGGGCAGGGCTAGCTGTGGTGGCGGGCAAAACATAACACTAAAACGCTGGACCATTCGGAAAACAGTGTAAATGCCAGATTTGAGCATTAAAACTCTAAAAATACGCATTTTTAAAAAAAAAAAGGCAATTGCTAAAAAACGCATTTCTGTCACTAGCTTGTGCTGTCCTCAGCAACGGGGGCATAACCTATGTGACAACTTTCCTTTACATAATAAACCCTAACACTGATATAAAGGAAAACAAAAGTATGCCTTGTTCATGTCCAAAAAGCCAATTGCTAGCAAACAAAACTGAACAAATCTGTATAGGCATAGGGTTTAAAATTCTGTTTAAAATTTCACTGTGCAACATTATTCTTGAAAAAAACACTATTTTGAGATCAGTTTTAGAACATATCCCGTTATATGTGTTTTCTATCTGGTTTTTGAGCCAAATTACCATATGTGTACCATCTTTTTAAAATGCCATATTTTGTTTTAGTTTAGGTTATGACTCTTAGCCTGAGGTTTTCTAGTTGGTTATTGGCTCAGGTTCTAATTTGAATACAAATAATAACTACTTATTTTGATTTGTTTCTTTTTTGTTGAAGATTTCAGAAACAGCAAGAAAACAATATTTTTCCCCCCACAATTTGGGGGTGGTGTGCAGCAGAGCAGAAAACTAAGATTTTGGAGGTATTCACAGTCTAGCTATGTACTCATAAAAAATATTAAAAAAGGGGGAAAAAAAGCCTGAAGTACCAGTTCTACCAGAATATATTGTGCGATTTAAATGTGATTCTACGAAATGTGTTGTAAAATGTTCCAAAAAAAATTTTAGGGTTTTCACACAGCAATTTTTGGGTGCAGTTTTTAATTTGTGCCCAAATTAAACTGCCTTTATTCCCAGCAAGTTTCTTTCAGTTGTCAAATTGTTCAGAAAGATTTTAAAGAATAATAAATTTCCCTGGTTTTAAGTTTGTGGATACAAAACCGAATTGTTACTCATTTTTAAGCAGTTTAAGTAAGTGAAAGAAGCTTGCTGGTAATAAAGGCAGTTTAATTGGAGCGCAGTTAAAATTGTACCAGAACATTTTTGATGCGGAAACATTTATTATGTGACTTAGCCTGAGATGGTTGTGGCTTCATGAAAAGGGGTTGCACCCACAATGCGACATTCTACACTAAAACAGTGCCAAAATGCTGGTGTAGAATTTTTGTGCAAAATAACTTAAAGGGGTTGTCTCGTTACAATGATTGGGTTTTAATTAAAAGATCTTTAAAAACAAGCAGTTTGCAAAATTTGTTCATTACAAATGCCCCATGATTTTGGCTATCCCTTTAGGTAGTAAATCACTTCTCAAATCTCTAAGCACCCGACCTTTATCTTTTTTCTCACGGCTGTCAGGTCTGTGGTCATCACCTTCAGAATACAGGTCGAGCACAGAGCCCCTCCCGCCAGAATGCTTTTGTAGTGGAGGGAGGGGGAAGGCTCTGGGTTTTTTGTCTGTCTGCCGGATTAAACCCCGTTTGCCTCTTCCCCCCTGCTCTCTACACAGATTGAGGGGAGCAGAGGTGAGGCTGATCAATAGATGTGACAGCTTTACCCTGTTGTTACATAATCATGATGTGTTGTGGAGCTGTGACTTTACTAATAGAAAAAATCGGGGGGGATGTGAACGCTTTATGCCTTGCTGTATAGTGAAAATCCCGGTATATAACACTTCCCAGCCCCTGTGTCTGTTCGAAGGGTCTGTTTTTTGGGGGATATGGAGTTTTTTATGAAAGCAGGGGGTATAGGGGAAAATTACATCCCCCCGCCTTTTATTAGCAATCACAGCTTTTCACCCTCTCCTGCTGTCTCCGTGGAGCTGACAAACAGCTGATCTAGCAGCAAGAGCCTGCAGCAGACCTAGGCAGGCACACACAAGGTTAACCCTGGCAGCAAACCCCCCCCCCCCCCCCTGCTGTATAGACCTTACGGAAGAGAGCTGTCTGTGTGCTGAGGGGAGGGGGGAAGAGGGAAGAGAAGAGGCAGACAAGAAGCACGCCCCTGAATTCAAAAATCCTTTGCTCCTTTGCCTTTGAAGAAGGCTGAAAGCTTGTAATGAGACAACTCCTTTAACTAAAGAGGGTCTAAAAAAGCTTAAGAAGTCTAAAGTTGCCCCAAAATTACTAAACATCCACTGTGATAAAAATATGGTGCATTTTTATCCTGCCTGTCTACCTTTTAGGGCATACATTTGCACGTTGCAATATTTGCTCGTTGCTTTATTCAAATGAAATGCTTGCAAGCACATCATTTCAACACAATTTATTATACTTTATTATTTCACAGTGGGTAAATGCCTGAAAGAATTGACATGTCAATTCTTTTCAGGGGCGCCGAAAATTACGAGAGTAAAATACGTGTCGAGTGAATGACGGCGCGTATTTTACATTGCAGTGTATAAGAAGTATGTAGAACATTTTTTTGGGCGTATTTTGACACATATTTCAGTGCAACATGTGTGTCAAAAAACGCCGTGTAAACATACCCTTAGGCAGCAACAGCAAATCTGCCCCATTATGTAGCATGCTATACTTTTCCCAATTTATAACAAAGTGTTATATGGGTTTTTTGTTTGTTTTTGGCAACTTTTAAAATAAGTGTCAATTTTTAACACAAAAGTATATTAAGTTTTTTTCCATTCCTGTTTTCTCGCAATATTTTTTCCTAATTGATCTTGAAACGGAGAACTGTAAAGCTATGTTCACACGGCTTAACTGCGGGACGTAATTACGCCCCGCACTTACGCCATGTGGACGGGGGCGGGGCGGGAGCGGGGGAGTGACCGGGGGGCCGGCACTTTGCCGGCCCATAGACAATCACTGCTAGCGGCGTGTATACGCCGCTAGAAAGTGACATGTCAATTATCTCCCCGCCCGGCGGCTTCACCGGGCGGGGAGAGGAGACGTAATCCATAGTTCTCTATGAGAACTGTGTATTACCGTAATGAATGGGCCGTTTTCGGCCCGTAATTGGCGCACTCCGGCGCGTAATTACGGACCGAAATACGGCCCATTTTAAGCCGTGTGAACATAGCCTTAGGGTACAGCCACATGGCACTAACAAAATACTGGTCTGATTCGGATTAAAATCTCTGACTGGTATTTTATTACCTTTAAAACATTTAGGGGGTCACTTTCTGTCCAGTGTGTGGATTCGGCCGTCCCCCTAAACATTGAACAGAACATGTTGTGCCCTAAGACCGGTCTGAAGAATGTTCACGTTCCATGTTTTTTATACCGTTTTTAGATTTAAAATCCAACCGTCAGAAAAACAGAAATGTGCAGACTACAGCTCGAATTTTCCATGGGATGCTTGACAGTCGGTTTTCAAATCCGAAAAGCGTCTGAAAAACCGACTGAAAACCCTTTCCATGTGGACATATCCTAGAACAGAAAAACAAATATGTGGGTTCAGTGTGCAAAGTTCAGGAACTTTTCCTATTAGCAATAGATGGTATGTATATAGTATTATAAATTATTGTCTCACTTCTTCTATTTCACAAATTTTCAGTGTGATTAGTGACAAGCCTTATGATTATTGCACCTGCTTTTCTGTTGCTCAAGAAAAATGCATGCCTGGTGATGTAAATGCAAAATACATATATTTTTATTTGGATAAATGGTTTGTATTTTGGCAAGCATCTAATCAAGTATTCTGACTGGAAAATACAAATCAGAACAGTTGTCAGCTATACCTGGCTTTATGAAATCACATTTGACTTTATTTACAGGAGTTCTGCAGTCATAAGCTTATTTAGAAATCACACATTTCATGTAATCACACAAGCATATTTTGAGAGATTGGTTGTGGAATGTAGCTTCTTAAATTTCTGAAGTAATGAGGAAATATTGCTTGCGGTATGCTAAGCAATGATTCATTTCTGTTTAAATGTAACAGCAGATTAGTTCAATCAGCAAATAGCAGCTGTGACTAGTTACATTGCTAACATTCCAAAGACACCTTTTGGATTCTTGCTACAAGCATGCTCCAACTCATTGAACCAATCCAATATATAGAAAATATAGAAGATAGATTTAAAATGGGTTAATACAATAGTACAATGTCTACAGAAACAAGGCGGCAGATTACCTTATCAAGAAATGTTGCTGTTGATGAGATTTACTTCTTTATTGCTTGCACAAATGTAAAACATTATTAATAACCTAAACATATTACAGTCTGGAACAATATGTAGTAGAACATATTTGTGCAAAAAAATTACCTTCTATCAACATGTTGAGGATAGTTCAATCAACATTTCATTTTTTAGCAAGCTGACATCCTGTTCTTTATCACTGCTCTGAAAAATGTGATAGTCATGTGAGTATATGGCACATCACCACCAAAGCTAGGTAAACACAGGCCATGCAGGGAGACCAAAGCAATTGTAGAAATTTTGTTATTTCTTGTGCCCACGCTCCCTAACCCTTTCTCTGAAAGCCCCTTTAAACTGAATCTGGGACACCACTTCTTGATCCCCAAAGATCATCAGTTAATCAGCTATCTTTGGAGAGCTGTAGCAGCGTTACTTCAGGCAAAACTACGCATCACACACTTAGTGATGGTGATATAGGGGTTTAACAGCAGGACAATGGCCGCAGAGCTCTCATCGGTTAAAGTTTGTTCGACGATTACACAAGCTCCTTTCTGCGGCTAATTACGCATCGGAGTGACCTCACCACCCAGCAGAGAAGTACTATAGCGAGGAGGTTGGCAGCCTATGAAACTTTGTATAAACAAGCAGAAGATAAGAACTGCTATAACTCCAAAATGAAGCAAAATCAAAACAGTATTTATATTTATCGTTATTTACCCATGCCTACATATTTTAGCACCCTAGGGGGACTCAATGTTAAAGTAAAAAAAAATAAATACAATTTTAATGTACAAAGAAAAAAAAGTATTAAAAGTTCAAAGCCCTTCCTTTCCCCATTTTACAAATAAAAACAATAAAATAATAAAAATTGTTCACACATTTTTGGTATCGCCGCATCAAAAAAGTACGATCTATAAAAAATATAACATCATTGATCCCGTACCACTGAACACGTGAAAAAAAATTCAACGCCAAAATCTGGTTTTTTTGGTCATTTTACGTTCGCATTAAAATTGGATAAAGTGACTCAAAAAAAAAGTTGCATGCATTCCAAACTGCTTAAGCAAAGAAAGTACACTTTAGCCTGCAAAAAATGCACCCACTCTGATCGTCTGTAGTGTTAGCTACCAAAAAGTTATTAGTCGCACAACTGACGCCGTGGGCGCAAATTTCAGAAATAGAATGTTTGGAATTTTTACGGTACCAATACATAACGGAAAAACCTAATTTTACAAAGGGTTTGAACGGTTAAAGCAAAAAAAAACCCGCAACATATGGTGCAAGTAACTTTTTTTTTTTCACACAATGTCCACTTGGAATTCTTTTTGCGGTTTTCCCGTATATCTATGGTAATATGAATAACACCATTAGGAAAGTACATTTGTCTGCAAAGATAAATGCCCTGATAAGTCTATGTAGGTGGAAATATATATAAAAGTTATGGCTCTGGGAAGGCGAGGAGGGAAAAATTAACGTGTCAACAAAAAAATTGCAAGGTCCTTAAGGGGTTAACATAAAAAGCAATTCTTGTAGTGAGACAACCCCTTTAAGGGTATTTCCAAACATTGTTTTTGCTGTGTACAGTTCCTATCACATTTAATGAGATTTGTTTTCCAGGGAATACTCTGTCTGTTGCAGTTTTGCAGAAAACTAGCCAAGGTTTTCCCCATTGAAGTCTGTGGCAATAAAAACGTTCCTAATACTTTCATAGAAGCCGTACTGTGAGCATTTCCTAGAACGCGTTCTTTACCCTTAAGGTCCAGCTTGTTTTGGCCTTCCTGGTCACAGCCCTATTTTTGAAATCTGGCATATGTCATGTGTGAGAATAACTTTTTGACACTTTTTTACCTGCATGGTGATTAGAGATTGTTTTTCGTGACACATTGTTGCTTTAAGTTAGTAAGAATTTTTAATCATACCAATCTCTGTTTGTTTGTGAAAAACTATCAGAATTTCATGAAAATTTTGAAAAATTTTTGCGATTTGAAAGCTCAGCAAAAATTTCTGGTGCCAAGACAGATAATTATTCATCACAAAATAGTTTATAAACTAGCATCTACCATTTGTCCCACTATGGTTGGCATCATTTCTGTAAATGTTTTCTTTTTTTTTTTTTTTATCGACATTAGGGGGCTTAGAAATTTAGTAGTAATTCTCACATTTTCAAGAAAAATTTGCAATATACATTTTTTTAGGGACCACTCAGTCGTCTGACGTGCTTTGAGGGGCCTGCATGTTAGATACCCCCATAAGTGACACATCTGGAACTAGACCCTGTAACATAATTTATACTATTTTGGAAGTTTGATAACCTTTAGATATTTCACAGAAATTAAAGAAAGTGGGTGGTGAAATTCAAAACTTTCACTTTTTGCAGTTTTTTCAATATTTATCCATTTTCAACTGAAATACAGTACATGTGACCTAGGTAATTGGCAACTTAATGATCAAATGCCCAGGTCTGCGTTTTTAGAGATATCCCCCTATGTGGCCATAGCTGAATTATTTGGTCACATAAGCCCAGAATAGGAGGAACACATACTATACTCTAGGGTCTAATTTTTCAATACGATTTTTATTTTAGGCGCATTTCAGGTTTGGACCACCTAGGTGCTAAAATTAATAAAACACCCTCAACATAGACCCGCATATTGGAAACTAACCCTTCATATGAATATATCCAGGGGTGCATCTGGAGTTATTACAGACCCACAACGTTGATACACAAATTTTTTTTAGGCATAAGGCTGTGAACATGTAAAATATTTTATTTCCAATCATCTGCTATTTTATCTTAAAATGTTTCATATATCAAAGGAATCCTGGAAAAAAAAAAAACTAAAACTTTGTTAAGCAATTTCTTCCAAGTTCGGCCAATACCCTACCATGTGCGTCGTTAACAGCTGTGTGGGGTATGGCAGGGCGTTATATAGGAGGGAGCGCTATTTGGCTTTTGGAACGCAGATTTTGGTGGGGCCATGTCGCATTTGCAAAGCCCCAAGTAGCAGGAACAGGCGAAACCTTCCAGATGGTCGCCCCAATTTGGATCAACACCCATTAGGATATCATTGGGGTGGCTATTGTACTGTGCATTATGGAGTGATCAGGTGTTTCATAGTTTTTTTTTAGCATTGGGCAATGAAAATAGGGGGAAAAACGCGCAGTTCGGTCATTGTTTTTAGAGTTTCAATTTTACAACTTTCGCCGTGCTGTGTAAATGTTGTTATAACTTTACTATGGGGAGTCGGTTACAATTACAATGATATCGGATTTACTATAGTTTTTTCTTTTTTATTACTTTTACACAGTAGTAATACGTCTATAAAAAAAATTGCGTTTTTATGTTGTCCTTTCTGACTGCCTTCACTTTTTTATTCTTTGCTGTGTGCAGAGTGTGGTTTGTCGCTTGTTTTTGCGGGATGAGGGAAGTTTTTATTGGTACCATTTATGCGGTGCATTTGATGCTATGTTTCATTTTTATTAGGTTTTGGTGAGATGTTTTGAAACAATAAATAAGAATTTGGTAGTGTTTTTTATTTGTATTTTTTAATTATAGCGGTCACTGTACGGTAATATGACATGTAGCTTTACTCAGCAGGTCAATACGATCACGATACCCATTTGTATATTTTTTATGTTTTTACTGCTTTTTTATCATACAATAAAAACATTTTTATTCAATACCCGGATAAATAGTTTTTGATCGCCATAGTCGAGGAGCCATAAATTTAATATTTTTTCTGTGCTTGGAGCCTTGTGTAGGACTTGTTTTTTGCAAGATGAGTGTGATGTTTTTATTAGTATATTTATGGGGACAAGGCTTTTTGATTGCTTTTAAATCCATTTTTTGGAGGCCAGGGTGAAGAAAATTCTGCAAGCTAAAGTAAGTGTTTTTTATTTTTATTTTTAACAGGGTCTCACGTGCAGTATCGTGATAGTTAGCTTTCCTCTTTGGGTCGCTCCTATTAGGGCGATACCCTTTTTATATTTTTTTTTTTTAAGCTGAAGAAAAAACACTTAAAAAAAAAAAGAAAGTGTTTGTTGTGTGTAAAACAATATTTATGATCGCTAATCTTCTGAAGAGCTATACATTTTTATTTTTGTTCATACAGAGCTGTCATGAGGACTTTTTTTTTTGCGGGCTGAACTTTCGTGTTTAATTGGTACAATTTGCGTTTATAGGCGTTTTTGATGATCTGCTTTTTATTCCCATTTTATGTGCCTGAGGGGATGAACTAATATCCTTATTCTGGATTGTTTTTTTTGGGGTTTTTTTTTTACGGCGTTCAAGTACGGGTTACTTAACATGACAGATGTATAGGGCAGGTCGTTACGCAGCGGCATACAAATCTGGGTAACTTATTTATTTATTGAATCATTTTTGGGGCGATTGGCGTTTGTAATGGGGAAATGGGCGGTTGTTTTTTACGTATTTTTATTTTCTTTTTTGTGTTTGTGTTTTACATGTTTTTCCTTTTTTTTTACCTTTTTCACTTTTTTATTTTTACTTTTCCTTAGGGCGATTGAATGAGAGATCTTTAGATCTCCTCATTCAATAGGAATCGAACATCCGCTGTTGCTATGACTGGTTCCTATGGTAACTGTCAGTCACGATGCCGGGCATGCCCACAGGGCGACGGACCGAGGCGTCGGTGACGTCACAGACAACCCGGACGGCTTCTCTGCCTCCGTGGTGTTCTGTAGGACGGCAGGAAGCTGCACGGTTTCCACGATCCGTACGCTGCTGCCGCCGACAGAGACGCACGGAGGGAGCGATCTCCTCATGCGTCTCTCTTAATTATTGCGACCCGATGTCAGCGAGATAATTACCGGGGTTACCGGCCCCCCCGGAGCGATCGGGGTCGGGGCGACGCTGCGGGATGTCTGCTGTAAATTACAGCTGACACCCGCGCCGATCGCGCGAACTCTGCCTTAGAGTTCGCCGCGATCCTCGGTGTATCCATACGTCCAGGTGCGTGAACCCCAAACGACGGGTCGTATGGTACGGCCAAGGTCGTGAAGGGTTAATCCATTTATGATAATAATTGTTTGGAAAAGACCTTTGTTTTTGTTCCCCACATTCCAAAAGTCATATAACTTTTTTTTACTTTTTTGTCAACATAGCTGTATAAAGGATTGTTTTTTTTGTGGGATGAGCTGTATTTTTAATGGCACTATCTAACGTACTATATAATGTATTGAGAAAACAAAAAAAAATTTTGTGGAATGGAGTACACAAACGCAACTGAGCCAATTGGATTTTGGTTTGGTTTTTACAGAGTTCACCATGTAGTAAAAAAGACATGTTAAGGCCCCATTCACATTACGTTTGAAGCCTCCATTATGAAATCTTGTAAAAGGTATCTTGATATATATTGTTGCGAAGCCATAGGAATCTATAGACCAACCATATTATCTTTTTTTACTATGTTTAATCTATTTACCAATCCTATACACTTTATATGGTCTGGACTTTGAATGGGCCATTTTAACACAGTACTATGCTTTGATTTAAAGCATTCCATTGTAGCTTTGGTTGCATGTTCAGGGTTGTTGCCCTGCTGGAAGATGAACCTATGCCACAGTCTCAAGTATCTGGCAGTCTCTAACAAGTTTTCCTCCAGAATTGCCCTCTGTTTAGCTCCATCCCTTCTCCCATCAACTCTGACCAGCTTCACAGTCCCTGCTGGAGCAAAGCTTTCCCACAGCATGATGCTGCCACCACCATGCTTCACGGCGGGGATGGGGAGTTCAGCCTGATTTGCAGTGTTGGTTTTCCTCCACATGTAGCGTTTGGCATTTAAGCCAAAAAGTTTGATTTTGGTCTATTCTGACCAGAGCACATTCTTCCTCATGCTTGCTGTGTACCCTACATAGCTTTTTGCAAATTGCAAATACGCAGTCTTATGGCTTGTTTCTAAAAATGTCTTTTTTCTTGCCATTCTTTCATAAAGGCAAGATTTGTGGCATACAAGACTAAGGGTATGTTCACACGGCGTGTTGGATCCGATTTTGGATCCGTTTTGGATCCGAAAAACGCATCCAAAAATGCTGCATCAATCGGATCCAAAACGCATCCAACACGCAGGTGCGTGTTCGGATGCGTTTTGGCTGCAGCGGACACGCACCCTATAGTTTTAAATAGAGCTGCTGCTGCGTCTTTTGGATCAACAATTGACATGACATGATTCTTCGAACGGATCAGAAAGACGAATGAAAACACGCATCGGTGATCACTCATCTGAACACTGATGCGCGTTTTACATTGAAAACAATATAAATCAGACTGAAAATTTTAGATGCGTGTTTGGGTCTGTTTAGGGTCCGAATCACAGATCCAAACACGCATCTAAAAACAGATCATAAATCGGATCCAACATGTCGTGTGAACATACCCTAATAGTTGTATTGCGGACAGTCTCCCACCTGATCTCTACAGCTCCTGCAGAGGGACACTGGGCCTCTAATCAGTGCTCTCCTTGTTTGGGCTGTCAGTTTAGGTGGAAGACCATGTCTTTGTAGGTTATTCTTTTTGTGTCTTTACTTCTTCCATTTACGGATAAAGGATTGAACATGCTTTTTGAAATGTTTAGACCCTTGGGCTTTTTTTTTTTTTAAAAAGCCTTTAAAATTTATAATACCTCACCACTTTTTGTAGTTTCGATTATTTCGACAAAGTTAAAAGGGCACTTTTTTTATGGTATCAGATTTTTTTAAGGATCATGCGATAATTTGGGGTTAAAAATTTGTCCCTAAACTATTAAGATCCCCAACCTTTTTTCGGCGCTTCCTGTAATTTTTGGGGGCCCACCCAAATTTCAGATTAAAAGAATAGGGGCGGGGTTGGTGAGGTTTTGGGTGGGGCGCTTCATTTACTGGGATTTTTAGGGTTTGGCGTTTGGGCGGAAAAATTTCCCCATGACCTCTTTTACATAGAACGGGTTTTTTCCGGGTTCCCCCCTCAGGGGCCCTCTCAGCTTTTCTCGGGGTGCAAAAAGGGACGGGGCGCTCGGGCTTTTGGGGTCCAAACATTTCAGCGAAATTATTTTTATTTCTTCACGGGAAAACCCTCTACTATTAGCTGTGACCTTTTAAACAATTTATTTAAAATTTAGAGTTTGGGAAAGATTTTAAAAAGTTAGGTAGAAAATTTTAAAAAGGGGGGAAATCTACGCGGGAAAAGTCAGGGGGGGGGGGGGGGAGCAAAGGGGGGGGGGGCCCCGCGGGCGAACACAACAAGCTCTATAAGAATACTGGGATAAATTTCCCCAAAGATTTTTGTGTAGACTTTGAAATTCTTTTTTTAAATTAACAGTTTTCTATTGAAAAATTTCCGGGATTTGGGGGCCCAAGCCGGGAACTTATTGGAAAAACATTTTTTCTGGGTAACTGCAGGTCTCTTTTTTAGATGCAAAAACCACTTTTTTTTATAAAGTATACTTTCAGATAGGGTTCTTTTTTCAATTTTTGCCCTTTCCACTTTTTTTGATTTTACCCCCTTTTTTTTAAAAAAAAAAAATTTAAACCCAGAAATTTTTTATATTTCCACCAAGGTTTTAAAATTGAAATGCAAAAAATATCTTGTTTTAAATCAAATTAGACAAGTTTCATAAAGAAAAACGGGGAAATAAATTTTTTCACCCAAGATTTTTGGTGTGGGACTTTTGGCAATGGGAATTATTTTTATAAACAGTTTTTCTTTTGGGAAATATTTCCTGGATTTTGGGCAGCCTGAATTTTTGGTTTCTCATTTTTTTCTGGGAACTGCAGGTCCTTTTGTTAGGTTTGCAAAACTCCACTTTTTTTAATCAATATTTTAAGAAAGGTTTTTTAAAATTTTCAATTTTCCCCATTCCCCCCTTTTTTTGATATACCCCACCTTTTTTATTTAAATTAGAATCCAGAAAGGGCCCAGCACGGGGTTGTTGGGGGTCCAAAAATACCTTGTAATTCCGAAAAAATTTTCCCAGATACTTTTTTTTTGACTTTGGCGAAAACTAAAACTTTTTTTCTTTGAGGCCCCTGGCACTTAAAAGTGTTTTAACCTGCAATTTTTTAGCCACCAACAGGTGTATGAAAAGGTCCCAAAAAAAATCCCTTTTATTTTTCCCAAATACTTTAAACAGATCCCGTGTTTTTGAAATTTTGCCCATTTCCAAATTTTTTTAAATAGAGCCCCCTTTTGCAGTTAAATTTAAATTTCCGTTTTTTGTTTGTTTACCACAGGTAAAATTGATAGGTCCCCAAAAAAAAATCCCCTTTTAAATTACCCCGAATCCCATTTACAGATATTTTGTTTTTTGATTTTGGGTGCACTACATTTTTGTTCATTGGGGCCCCTTTTGGCCCAAAAAATTTGTGAATACGGGAAATTTTTTTAGTTTACCCAAGGTAAATTTTGATAGGTCCCCAAAAAATCCCTTTTTATTACCCCGAATACTTTACAGATAGTGTTTTTTGCACTTTTGCCTCCAGATTTTTTGATAGAGCCCCTTTTGAAATTTTAAATTTTTTGAATCCAGCAATTGTTTTTTACCAAAAGGTTAATTAAATGGGGGTCCCAAAAAAAAATACCTTTTATTTTTCCAATCCCTTTACAGAAAAACGTTTTTTTTTTGAAACTTTTGCCCAGTCCAATTTGTTGATGACCCCACCTTGCATTTAAAAATTTGAACCCAAAGCAATTGTTTATTTCCCACAGGTAAATTTGATAGGTCCCCAAAAAAATCCCTTTTATTTAAAGGGAAATTACATTTCCCGTTTACATTTTTTTCCCACTTTGGGGGGGGCCAGCTTTGTTGATTTTGGATAGATCTACTTTGGCAGTTTTATTTAAACCCAGCAATTTTGTTTGGTTTTAAGGGATTTTTAATGGCTGTGATTTTCCTCTTTTAAAAAGAGATTTTTCCAAAAACTTTCCATACCATTCAAATTGTTTATTTTTTAAACCATGGACCGAAATTCAGGTGGTAAGCGAGAAAGAGGGGGGTGGGGCAGGGAGGAAGTTGGTATGAGAAAAGGGTTTTTTCCTTCCGGCGGGCGACAAAAAGCATGCCAGCATCATCAGTTGCAGGACCGTCAGGCCCCTGTAAAGGGGGCTGGGGTCAGGGCCCGGGAGGAATCCCAGTAACGAACAGAAATTCGCCAATTGCCTTCAGGGGTTTAAAAATGCAACCTTGCATCCAGCAGTTTTTCCCCCCCTCTTTCCCTCCAGCCCAACGGCCACAAATGCGTCATCAGAAATCCCCTGGATCCGTCCAACTGAAGCACCCAAAAATTGTAAAAACTCGTTTTACCCACCACGTGGGATAAACCATTCTCGAAGACCTTTTTGGGATGAAAAATGTTTTTGGGGTTAAAGAAGGCAGGGAAAAATAACAAAGAGGCCAAAGAGGATGATTTTTTTGGCTCTGCGCCCAGTTTACTGTTTGCCTTCAGAGGAGGAAAAGGGAAAGGGCCCGGTTTCAATCGGAAAAAAATCCCGGGGGGTCCGGCAACCCTTGCAGCCCCTCTTGCTTTTTGGCCCCCCAGTTTCCTGGATTCAAAATTTCAGGACGACAAAAGTAAACCTTGTTTTTTTTTTGATGATGATAAAGAATTGCGGACCCAAACGGGGTCTTTTCGGCAGAATTTGTTTTTGCGAGCGTTTTCATCACTGACGGGGAGGAAGGGACGAGGGGGTGGTCAGTGGGGGTTTCCCGCCCAAAAAAAGGGGAGAGGGGGTCGCAGAAGCCCCCTGATTGATTCCGCCACCCAAGGGTAAAGCGAAACCCACTCCGCTTATCGCCTTTCAAAAAGGCCCCAAGGACCTCTCAACCCTGGGCCTTCTTTAAACCAACCCTTTTGTGATTCCCCCAGCATGTCAAAATCCCCGCCTTTGCCGTAAAGGGCATAATAGGGGCAAAAACCTTAGGGGTTAACCACCACCAACATGTCTAGTCACTTTCAGCGAATCCCTTGAGTTTAAAAATGGAGGAAACACATTGGGCCCCAAAAAAGGGCCAGACCGAAAACCGGGGGCCCCCCAACCCCCAAAAACCCCCTCGTTCCCCCGCCCCTCCCCCCCACAACGTTCCCCCTAGCTCCCCCTTTTCCCTTTCAGAGCAAATCGGGGGATCAGTCCCTTTTCCCACCTCCCACCGACGCCCGGTACCCCCCAAGCCCCACCAGAAAATTCCCTTCCTTTCCCCCCTTTTTCCTCCTTCCCCCAGTTTGAGGGAACCTGCAGCCTTTACAGGGGCCCAGTCTACAGCCGCTTTTTGTTTCCCCGGGTTTGGGGGAAAGCAGAAGAAACATTTTTAACCCCAAACCCATTCCCAAAAACCCAAAAAGCCTGAATGCCCGGATTGCCAGGGTTTTTGGGGCCTTTTAAAAATGTTGCCTTTCCGGGGGGGTTTGGACACAGATGGGGTTCCGCCCGTCAGGGCCCTTCCCTGCCCCCAAAAACCAGGTTTGCCGACCCAGGCATTTCATTACCAGAAAAGCCTTCCCTGCCCGGGCCCCCAGCCACGTGTCATCTAAAATTTTAAAAAGCGGGGTTTGTCTCCCCAATTCTTTTCCCAAAAATTTTTTTAAAAAATCTGACCACCGCCCCCCCATGGACAAAGAAAAAGCAGGGCCCCCAAACCCGGCTATATCTTGGGGACAGTCACTGGGGTGGCTGGTGGAGGGTCCCGGGGGGGGTTGCCCGGGGCTCTCGGGGCCGGGGGCCACCTTTTCCCAAAAACCGCGGGGATGGTGCGGGGGTTCCCTTTCCCCCAAAAGTCCCTCTGGGGGCATCAGGGTGCCCAGAGAAAACAGGCCTTTGTTAAAATTAAATTCTTTTCTTGGGACCGCCCAACACACGGGTAAGGAGCTGGGGGACGGCCTCCGAAACGGACCGGGGGCTGGCCGGGGTGACAAGAACCTTGTCCCGGCAAGGTGGTGTCCCCTTTTTAACGTGGAAAAATCTGTGGCCCCCCTTTTTAAGTTCGGTAGCGGGAGCACATCCCTGCCGGGGAATGTCATGAACCTTGTGGTCCAGAAATTTTCAAAAAGAGAAAACCCCCGGGTTTTCGGGGGCGGGCCTGCGGGGAAAGGGCTCGAAGCCCCAAAAATTTCGTATTTCCCCGCCTTCGCCGGAACCCTGCTTCGCCCCGCCTGGGCCCTGCGTTCAGCATCACCCTCAGCCTCCCCCGTCAACCGTCCCCTTTTTTGGACTTTGGCAACCCTGAAATTCCACCCCCCAAACCTTGCTCCACCCGATTGGGGGCCAAACGAAAATTGCCATTACCAGTACGAAGGGCACTTTCCCCGACAAGCAGCGGGGGGGGACCCCGGGGTTTGGGGCCCACCGGGGTGGAGGCGGGTTTAAAAGAGCCTGCACCACCCTTGCCATTTTTTAAAAGAAGCCACCAAAAGGGTTTCAGTGGGCAATGCCCTTGTAAACATGAGAAATTGTGGTGATTTTTGTTCTGGAACGTCTTTTTGGAACTCTGAAAAAAACCGGGCCCCGGCCAGCGACGGAGGAGGGGGGAACGGACCAAGTTTTTGCGGACCAGGGGAGCCTTTCCTCCGTAAAAATCCACAATGCCCGCATTTTTCAAATTTCATCGGTCTTATTAGGCAGGGGTTCGGGGGGTTCCAGAGCAAATTTAAAGGTGGGATCACCTTTCTCAGGGGGGCATCACTAAAGGCAAGTAAGGGCTGTGTTGAAGCGGTCCCGGGAAAAAAGGGCAGCGGAGGGGGGGAAGGGGGGGGAAAATCCTAGACCCCCGATTTTAAACCCGGACGTCCCTGCCTTGGAAAGAGGTTGGGGGCGAATTTAAAGGGGGAGGAGGAAGTTGAGGAAGATCATTTTTGTTTTTTTTAAGTCCCCCTCGACCCAAAAGGTTTGGAAAAATCAAGGCCCCAATTTTCTCACATGATTTGTTTGGGGATCCCATTTCCCCCAAAACAGGGTTTCCCCCTTTTTAAAGGGGCCTTTTCAAAATAAAACAACCAGAAAATGGGTGGCCACCCTCCGGCCCCCGGGGAAAAAACAAAATTTGCTTTTTCCTTTCCAACCCCCCAAAAAGAGTGTAAAATGCGGGAAAATTTTGGAGACCCTTGGGTTTTGATCAAACTGGGGGAACATCTGTTGCTTCAGTTCTTTTCCCCAAATGTAGGGGGAACAAACTCACAAGTGACCCCATTTAAAGTGCCAAGTAGGGGGAAATTCCGGAAAGCAGCACCCAAGGTGGCGAAGCCAAATTTGGGGGGACCCCCTGGCAACCTTTGGGTTTCCACCCTCACCAAGCAGGGAAATTTGCAGGGCACAAACCCAAACACACAGAGATCAGCTTAAAATTATGGTGCAATGAACTATCGGGCGTTTTAACACCAATTTTTTTGTTGTTTTCCCGGCCCCAATAAAACTTCTGGGTACCCAAAAAGGGAAACGAATGGCCCCGAGCTCGCTGGGGCCACGCTTAGGGGGGGGTTGTCTGCCCAGCACCAGCGTCTTTTCTGAGGGGAAACCTTCAGCGGGTTGGGGGAGTCTTTACGACAAACGCACCCGGCTTTCCACAGAAATTTTGGACTTTTTGATTTTCATCCAAGAGGGTTTTAAAGGCTTTTGGAATTTTAAAGATGTTGTGGCCCCTTTTGGGCCGAGGTCCTGATTGGGTTTGCCGGTTCAACTTCACTTTCCCTTTTCTTTAAAACCCAAAAATGGCCCCTTCCTTAAAAAATTTGTTTTTAAAAAAATTTGATCATTTCTTACTGAAATTTTTTTATTTCTTTTCCCAACATTTTTTTTGTGGTTTTTTGCTGTGGGGGGACGAAAAAGACAGCAAGTTTTATGTAAAAACCCCATATTCCATTTACTCACTTTTTCTTAAGAATTTTGGGATTGTAAATGGTTTTGAGGTCATGTTGCTGGAGATACATTTTAAAATTAGGGGCCCTTTTTTAGAAAAAGAAATGGGCTTTTTGTCACTTTTGGTCCCGCAGCCCCCTGGCCCGGGCTGCGGGCGGTTTTTGTGCTGCCAACCCCCCCAGGCCCGGGGGGCCCCTGCCGGCCCCCCGGGGGGTGGGGTTTCCCGGCGGGCCCGCTTCCCTTTCCCCCCGCGCTTCCGCGTTTCCCCTTTTCTCCTGGCCGCCGGGGCGCGCCCCGCGGCCTTGGGGCCGGCGGGCGCGCCGGCTTTTCCCAGGATTTAAGGGGTCGTACCCCAAATTTTTTTGGGTTAAAAGGTTTGGCGGGTAGCCTTTTAAAAACCCCCCCCCCTTTCCCTTTCCGGGCCCCCTTTTCCCGGGATCTTTATGCTTTTATTCCCCCTTCAAGAAAAAGCTTCTTTCCTTTGGGTTTCCCTGATTTCCGGGGCCCAAAACCGTTTCGCCCAGTGCCCTTGACCAAAACCTTTTCCCCGCCTGCCCTGACCTTTTGCCTGTCCCCAAACTTCGCCTACGTCCCCCAAGTTTTGGTAAACGTACCCCCTTGGCTGCCGCCCCGGGGAAAGCAAGTCACCCCCAGGGACGACCTGTATTTTTTCTGGCCGCAGCAAGTCCACCCCCTTTTTGCGGGGGCTCGGGGAAAAAACCAAGGGGGTTTTACTTAGATTCCGCCCCCTGGTAGGGCTTACACCAAACGCTTCCCGGGGGTTCCAGCGGATCCACTCCCGATTCTTTAATTTTTAAAAGGTGGCATTTCTCCCTCAAAATTTTTTAATGGGTGGCTGAAAATTTTCATTTTTTTAATTTTGGGTTTTGGGGTCATGTAGGCTGTGATTACAAAATAATCTTTTGGCCCCTTTGGAACAAAAAGGGTGGCTTTTTAAGTGGGCATTTCTCCTAAACCAAATTTTTTAAACAGTGGCAAAAGGTAAATTTTTTTTTAATTTTTTTGGGTAAAGTGTTTTTAAAAATGCACAATATTTACAGGGTCCAATTATAAAAAAATGTTTTTTCTAAAAAGCCCTTTTGGGTTCTTAAAAAATTTGCCCCAAAGTGGTTTCAAGGGGTCATGCTTTGAATTTTTGGGGGGCCATTTTGCTTTGAAATGCAGCTTTTACTAAAGCCCTAAAAAAAAAAAAAAATTTTGTTTCAAACCAGCCCTTTTGTTCTTCACAATTGTCAAGAGGGGCCTCAAGGGGAGGTGCTGTCAGAAACGGGAATGGGGTAGGACATTTTTTTTAATGGACACAATTTTTGAAAAAATGATTTTTTTTTGAAAGTTTATTTTAACTAAAAAAAATTTCCCTTTTATTGAGACAACCCCCTTTTAATAAAAATTAAAAAAAGAACAAGAAAAGGTGGGATTCCATTTTAAATTTTTAAAAATGTTTTTTTAAAGGAATTAAAATTTTCAAAAAAAAATTTTGATGTAAAAAATAGCGGGGAAAAAAAATTCCTCTAAAATTTGTACAAGGGGGGGTACAGGAAAACTTGACCAAGTAGGTTATTCAGAGGACATGGAGTATGGACAGGAAGAGAACAAAGTACAGAGACAATTTCCTCCAGCCGTTTAAAAAATGAGAAAAAGAACCCCAAGAAAAAGGGCACCGGGGTGGAACGGGAGCGTTAACCCCCATTTTCCAAGGACTAAATTGGTCCGCACTCATAAGGAGGGGCAAGCGCTCCCCAGGTCTTGACTGTTACTGGGGAAAGGGGCTGAGTTCTCACATTCCCCTTCCGCATCGCTTTACACGACAGTTTTTCGTTTGGGTGCGTCATCAGGGGATTTTAAAAATGCGTTTTTAAAAGATTTTCAGACGCACCCTGGGTCTCACCCACCCCCCTGAACTCCGGGCCCCGGGGCATGCTGTGGGGACAGGACAGGTATATCAATGTCCAGTTCAACTAAAATGGGGGTTGAAAAACTCCTTTTTTTTTGGCACTTTTTAATCTGGGGGTCATCAGGTTTAATGGGCATACGTGGCCCCGGACCCGGACAGTAATGCCGTTCAACTAAAATGGTGGGTTAAAGACTCCTTTTTTTGGCACTTTTTAATCTGGGGGGCCCAAAAGGTTTAATGGCATACTGCGGTCCGGACAGTTTTTTCAATGTCCCTGAAACTAAAAGGTGGTTGAAAGACTCCTTTTTTTCCCGGACTTTTTAAACTGTGGGTCAGACAGGGGTTAAGGTCATGCTGCGGGCCCGGACAGGGTTTTTCAAGTCCCTTTTAACTAAAATGGTGGTTCAAAAATACTTTCTTCCGGCAGTTTTTAATCTGTGGGTCATGCAGGTTTTTAGGGTCATGCTGCGTTCCAGGACAGGGATATTCAATGTCCAGTTCAAGTAAAATGATGGTTCAAATAATACTGCCTTCTGGCACTTTTTAATTTGTGGGTGATGCAGTTTTAAGGGTCATGCTATGGTACAAGACAGGGATAGTGAATGGTTTTGTGACTTTTTTTCTGTGGCTTTTATAGCCCAAGTGTTGTGTTCTAAGATGTAGCAGGTATCCATTTGACTGTTGTGGCTGTATAATTCCAGCTTCTCCAGCCCTGTTTGGGTGTAAGAATGAAGGTTTTTGTTGCTCTCCCATAGACTTTAATGGTCATCGCTCATAATCGACTGCTCACGATCGAAAAACCTTATCGATGGTGGCCGACTATCGACTATCGCCCGATGTCGATAGCCAACGTAATCGCTCAACACTACTCACCACCTAATGAGAAATAAACTAAAACAGCTGTATAGGTAACAATAATTAAAGGTATGAATAATACCACCATATATCAGGGAACCCACATAGTATTGCCAGAGAGCAGAAAGCCACAAACTATTTGTTCTCTACGGAAAGGAACTATGTTCTTGCACCTGAGTGGGCCTCAGGGCCACCGTTAGGGCAGTACAAGCAGTACACCCGTACGGGGCCTCGCCAGATTGTGAAGCAGGGGATGGAACCTGCTTCACCAACCAAGTCCCCTGAAGAAACCCACCATCCAAGTCCCCTGAAGAAACAAGGTGGGTGTTGAAACATGTTGGGGCAATGCACAGTCTTTCCACGCATACTTTGGAACTTGTAGGGCTACATAGGGGATATAAGTATTAGGGATAGTTTCCGGATGGAGCAGTCCTTTTTGGGACAAGGACCCTCCTTTTTGTTATGCAATGCCTTGGATAGCTCTTGTTCAGGGTTTGTGTAGGGATAGGAGCTGTATCTCTTCTAACAACCTTCCCACCACCTAACAAAATTTTTGTTCTTTTTTTGTGGTTATTTGTAATATACTTTTCATTTACTCTTTGGACTGTATATATTTAATCAGTTTCAATAAAGGTTATTTTTTTTTTTAATAAATTAGTTTCTAGATTTTTTTAAAGTTGTTTTATAATAGTTCGATATTCTGGAATTTTTTTTTTTCCTAGTTTTCTTGATAAACTTAGGTCTGGTTAAAAATTTTTTAGAATTATTGTACTTTGTCGGCTGGATCGATGTTTTTAGTAAAATGGTTATAGGGGGGATGGTGTGGGGGGTGTGTTTTTTTAAATAAAGGGTTTTTTTTTTTTGGTTTTTCTTTGTGGGGTTTTTTTTTTACCTTTTCTATTTGTTGACATATGCCTCCCTTCTTTTGCTGTGACACAAACCCCCCTTTCCTATTAATCAGTAACCAATGAAACGAGGTATGGAAAGCCCCCGGGGGTTAAACCATTTTTTGCAGACGATTAAGTTAAGACCCCACTTCTAGGCAGCTGTGGGCTGGTTGTTTGGGGTGGAAAAGAGACAAATACCCAGGACCTTCCCATGGGGATAGTAAAAGGGCGCACCTGCTGGGTTTTACCTTGGTGGTTAAAAAAAATAGGGGGAAACCCATGCAATAAATGGGGGGTTTTAAAGAAGGACTTTGACAACGAAAATTTTCATTATAGTGTACTGCTCAGTGATGTACAGTTCTATGCGAAAATCTTGCGGGAAAAAGCATTTTTTATCGAAAAAAACAAGCATGCCGCATTTAAAATGTGCTTTTAAAGCCTATTGGCAAAATGCAATACGAAGGCTCTTTATGAATTAAGCCCTAGCAACACCCGGGGCCATGACCCCATGTGAATTTTGTACCAAAAATCTGTTGTTTTAAACAAATTATGGAGATATAAAAGCAATAATTCTGCATTTTTAAAAAAATTTTTTAAATGTTAAATATTATTGAAATTTAAAACTCAGCAATGGCATTTGTGGATCATCATAAACATTTCAGTTAAAAAATTTCACCAACAAAGTCCTATTGATGTTAACCCCTTTGCTGGATACCTATTACATCTAAAATTTTTTCATCCATGACACACTACTGACTTTGAAACCTGCAACCCAAATACTTTTGTATGGAAATTTTTTTTTTGCACAGGTATAAACATCTGGAACACAATACCCCTCTAATGGCTAACGAGTAACAGGTTTATAAAACATATTTTGGATACATTCTGTTTGCATTAAAATAGTTATCTCATAGGGGAAAAATTTATTAAGAATGTGCCAAAAATATGTGTACATGTTTTTAAACCCCACATTTAAAATGTGTTTTAGACAATTTCAGAAGTTTCGCCATCGGGCAAAGGGGCGTGGTCTCTTTTAAAAGAAATATGTTTAATGGAAAGTGGCAATTTTTAAAACACAAAACGGCACCAAAAAATTCCCAAATTTGCCCACAATTGTGGCATAAAGAAGCCAAAATAGAAGGAGTAATTTAAAAAGACTACACTTTAAAACTTCTCAGATTTATCAAACACAAATTAGACGTATTTATTAATTACCCCATTTTTTTAACAAATTGGGATTTTAAATTTCAATCTGGTTAGCAAATTTTTGAAAAATTCTGTATTTTTACAGTTTTATTTAAAGGCGCCTGTAAGAGTTTAAAGGTATGCAGCCATTTTTTGGTATGCATTTTTTAAAGTATTCTTTTTTTAGAAACAAATTCTGTAAGGGGATAGTGATTAGAAAAAGCATCAAAAGTTCTTTTAATTTATAAACAATGGTCATTCTTGCATTCCCAAGGCTTTCAGCCCATGAAACATTACGCAAATGCAGTTTCATCCCTTTAAAATTATGAAGCAGGTCATTCATTACCGATCTTTAGTACAGTATCGAAGGCAATGACTTTTTTAATGCAAAAAAGGTAAATAAAAAGTGGAAGATTATTAACTTCATAAAAAAATATTATTAAAAATTGTAAAAAACAAAATTTAACTGCTTTTAAAATTTTCAATTTGGTAAAAAGAAAAACAAAATTAGCCTTTTTGGTATTAAAGGGTTTTTAAAAATATATATATATATTATATTTAATATATATAATATAAAATTATATTTATATAAAATATTTTATATTATATATTTATTTTTTTTAAAAGATACTGAACGGGTTGAATAAAAAAAACCCTTTAAAACCCCCCCCCCCTCCCGGTTGAGTGGGCATGTGTGCTACAGCCAATTACTCTGTCCTTCCTGTATAAATGAACCTTTTTGGCTGCAGTTCACTGGTGATTAATGGATGTCATTGGCGGGGGCCACAAAAAGCAAGGCAGTCCCGGAACTGAAGGGTTTTCACACCCCCCAAAAACCCAGTTTCCTTTTTTTTTTTTTAAATTTTATTTTGAGAAATAGATTTTAAGTTAAATTTAAAAGAAATAGTTGACTTTTTCTTACACATTCTTTTTCTTACCATTTTCAAGTCAAAAATAAACTGTTGCTTTTTTTATGGATGACCCCTTTAAACCCCAAAATTCTGAAAATGGGTCAATCTATGTATCTTTTAAGGTACATATAATGTAGACTAGACCAGGGTAGGGGGTGTTGGGGAAAACCCCGGTCTTTATTTTAAATGCAAAGGGCTCCCCCGTTGCAGTCCCCCCAAAATAGTGATTGTAGGTGGTATCTGTACACAAGTGTGACATAAAGGGAGAAAGGGTTCTCACCAGGGGAGCATCAGGATGTAAAGGCTACAAAAAAATCGGAACAAAGCAAATCAGGACCGGGTTTGTACTCAAATACAAAATTAAGACCCAAGGGGTTTGGAGGAATGTAGTCAAATGTAGCCAAATACTCAGAACCATGGTATCTGAAGGTAAATCAAAAAGCTTTGTCAGTAGCCCGGGGTCAGAATGTATTATTGCAAAAGAATCCAGAGGGAAGGGAGAAGCAATCTAAAACAGGCTAAGATCAGGATCAAAGCAATGTTAGGAAAAACCCTTTATGACAACCAGCGCTCCCCCAGGGGATGTTGCATACCAGCAGGCTGCTAAACAGGTTTTTGTGGTTGGGGGAAGATGGAGAAAATTAACGGAAGTAAAGGCCCCCTTTCATTTCTCAGGGGCTTTTATATTCCTATCATAAATTTAAAAAGTAACCCATATTTTAAAGGGGTTGTGATGAAAACAACCCCTATCCCTAAGTCTTAGTAATAATTAACACGGAAGGTCCTCCTTAGGCACCCCCTTTATTTTTCAGAGGGCCTTTTTTTCTCTAGGTCCCAGTCCATCCCTTACAACGTTCCCATTGTTTTTTAAAGGTGCTGCGCTTCAATCAGATTGTCATGGGGTGCGGCAAAAAAAAAAATACCGACTTTTTTGATTTTACAATACAATTCATGAAAAGGATTTTCCTAGTTTAAAAAGTTGTCTAAAAAAAAATTGTTTTCCTCCCAGTATTTAAAAAAAAAAGCCCCGTAAAGTAGGCTGGCCTAAAAAGTACCCCAGCCAGCCTAATGGTGTGCAAATATTTTGCGGTTTGGGGTAACAAGTCAACCGTTTTAAAGGGGTTTCAGCTACAAACATCCTACAGATAATGATTTCACAATATAAAAAATGTAAAGTGTTTTTCCAGGTTCTGCGGGACTTTTAAATGCTATTACAACTAAACAACAGATCTGTGTTTAAAAAGATAGGTCTATTTTCCCTCTTTTTTAACAAAGCAAATTTAAAAATTTACCCAGTAACGTTTTTTTTTAAGTCCTTGGTGAAGGATCATCAACCACCATCCTCCCTCCCACACACACACACACATTTACACTGTTTGACTGCAGGAGGGAGTAATTTTCACAATTGTGTGTATAGCAGGATTTACTGTATTTTATTTATTTATAGGATGTGAAGGCTGAATTGTATTGTAAAATATTTTAATAGAAATCAACTGACACCAAGAAACACTATTTATTGGGGTCTAATACCACTGTTTGACACATACAGTATGTCACTATCTTTGCATGTAAAAATTAGGGCGACATGTATGATTTATGGCGCTTAGACGGCAATTTTTAAGCGCATTTGAATAGTATAGAATGCGCCTGAATTTATTAATCCGGTCTACTGCGGGTCATAAATCAGGCGCATTCTAGCGCTAGTACGACACTTCTGCCACAGGTAAACTACTTTCTAAGTGGTTTACCTGTTCCAGCAGTAATGCGCCTAGAATTGCCGTAGCGAAGCCTCCCGCACGCACTCCGAAATCAGGCACATTACAAAGTGCCGCGGGCGCTATGTAATGCGCCTGATATTGGTATGCGGGAGATTTAAAAATATAGCACCAGACTTCTGGCACAGCCCCGTTCACACGTTGTCTTTAGTACACACTGCATTTAACCATACGTCAAAACGTACCTTATAACGAATACGCTAAATGTATGCCCAACATGCACTGTTTGGAGCAGACGTTTGACATCCATTTTTTTCAACTAGCTTTTCTACTGGCTGTCACCCATTTTTCCCTGCAATTTGATTGGGTAGTTTTGTTTATATTTTTTATGACGGGTACAAACTTATACGTTTACAACATGGGCACAAACACTAGGATCTGTTTTTAATTGACATACATTGTAAAAAAAATGTATACTGTAACATATACTTTTTTTCAACTTCACCTTGCATCCTCCATCTGTTAAAACTAAACGCATATTTGACGGAAAGTGTAGACCGGACACTGTATGTACATTGCACATCCGTCCACCTATAGGAGTCAATGCACGTTAACGCATCCGATTTTCCCTGCGTCAGAAGGGATCCGTCATCCGTTCATAATAATGCCGTGTGCCCTAAGCCTAAACATTAGATATTGCTCAAGCCCTTACACCTCCTTCTTCCATGCCTGTAAGATATGGGACATCCATACACAAAAAGAGTGTTCCCCACTGAGAACATGTGATATGCTCTTTCTGTAGGGCTTGTCCACTGATACAGTGTTTATATGCAGGAGTGTACAGATCTGTGGACACTGTAGGAAGTAAAGAAGGTGTATTTTTAATACCTTCAACTTAAACAATTTTATTACAGAAAATCGCTGATGCGTGTCTCATTGCGTCTTTCGGATCCGTCCCAAGAATTGACATTTCAATTCTTGATCTGAAAGACGCAGCAGGAGCCCTGAGATAAGGTATAGGGTGGGATCCTGCTGCCTCCAACACCCATACAAACACGCAGCTGCATGTTGGGTACGTGTTGGATCCGAAAACGTTTTGGGATGAGATTTTCGGATCCGAAAACATATCCCAAAACGCCGTGTGAACATACCTTACTACTTCAGCCTAAGCATGTATAAATATCTTTTTTGTCACACTTGGTTGCTATGTGCTCCACCACAACGGAGCAAGAGTGGGATTGGTTTGACTAGCAGATTATAGTTCCCATAATACATCACTGACATATATTCCAGAATGTTACCAGACTCGGTGGCTACAATATACCAACACTGCTATTACTAGTTATTGCAAGCTGTTTTTGATACAATATACACTGATCACTCATAACTTTTAAACTACTTTGTAGGCCATCCCGCCATTCTGCAAAAGCCTTTGACCCACTGAGTCATGAGTTCCACATGACCTCTAAATGTGTCCTGTGGTATCTGGCACCAAGATATCAGCAATAGATCATTTAAGTCCTATGGATTGTGAGTTGGGGCCTCAATGGGTAGGACTCGTTTTTCCAGCACGATTGAGATCTGGAGAATTTGGAGGTCAAGTAAACATTTTGAATGCTTTGTTCTGTTCTTCAAATCATTTCTAAAGAGTTTGTGCAGTGTGGTAAGGTACTTAATACTACTGAAATAGGCCACTGCTATTAGTAAAAACCACTGCCATGAAAGCAGGACTTGGTCTGCAATCATTTTTGGTTAGGTGTAAAGTAACATCCAAATGATTTCAAGAACCCAATATTTTCCAGAAGAACATTGCTCAGGCCACCACACTGCATTCACTGGCCTTCCTTCCTCCCATAGTGTACCTTGCTGCCATCTTCCACAGATAAGCAACACATTTCTCTGGTTGTCCACATGATGTGAAGGAAAACGTGATTTGTCAGACCTGACAACCTTCTTCTGCTGTTCATTGGTTTAGCTTCCATGCTTATGTGCACAGCAGCTTTTCTGTGGGGCTGAAGCAGAGAGGCTACCCCTACACCACCACCAACACCACATGCCTCTATAAGCCTTAAAGCTTCCATGGCCATGTCACCAGTTCACTGATTAACCTTCCATGAACCACTTTTGGTAGTTGTTAAACACTGCACGCTGGAAACACCCCTTAACCTTCAGTTTTGGAGATGCTCTCACCTACTTGTTAAGCCATCACATGTTTTCCCCTGTCAAAGATCTTCATGCATGCCCATTGCTCCTGCTTCCAGTATGCCACTTTCAAGAACTGACTGTTCACTTGCTGTCTAATACAGAATATACTACCCTTTGACAGATACCATTGTAAGATAATGAATGTTGTGTCACCAGTCACTGGTTTTAGTGTTTGGATCAGTGTATGCAGGCATATGTAAAGTTTTCCTTATTCGTGTTTTAATGATGGAAGTCTACTTAGTTTTTACACTAGCTAGCACCTTAATGCTCAAGGAAGAATACATGCAACCTCCTCTCCCCCCTTCCTTATGGTTGGGTGGCCTATATGTGGCAGTAAAATACTCAACTGGTTGTTAATTATGGGGCAGATTTACTTACTGTCCTAAGTTCCGACAGCATGAAACTAAACATAGCAGGCAGTAGCTGCACTATATTTCTCACAGTAGTTTACTGTGTATGATAAATTTGCCATATCTTGCTGGAGCAGTTACAACACATCTTGTCTGGCATTCCTTGCACGGTTAGTCTCAGGCAAAATAACCGTGTATGTGAAGACCGTGACCCCATTTGTAGACATTTTTCAAAAACGAAAAAAAGGCTAAAATACAAGATAAATTTGGCACACAACATGTATGTCAGTGTTTTTTTGTAATTTGAGCCACAATTCTGGCCCCAATCTACCATCATGTCTTAAAGAATCTTCCATTTATCCAAAGAAAAAATAAATATTGATAGATTAATGAAATCATCTACCCTGCTGTGGGAACAGTATGGTGAAAGAATGAAGACCTTTATAGGTCAAAAGTTATATAAATTGCATAACCTTGAAGAACGGAAACAATAAATGCAATAAAACTGACAAGTCAGCTCAGAGTACAAAGTGTAACTTGTGAGTTTACACATTTGCTAATACATTCAAGTCATCGAACCTTTAGACCGTTACGTAAAAATGACTTATACTTTACGACTATGTTAATTTATTCGCTTTACAGAAATTAACAAAATAATCCCTTTAGAATTTATAACATCTGAATGTTGGCAATACTTTTCACACAGCCTACTTTAATACCTTGATTTTTTGTGGTGGAAATAGAAAAAAACATCTTAATAAACACTGGCATATAGATTCATAAAGAAGCACCACTATTCCACTAAAATCTTTATTACTACCAAAAGTATTTGGTACATTAAGATTTAGAAGTATATGTGGGAGCTTAAAGAGAACCCGTAACAAAGAACATTCAGTCTGATCTGTCTGTTCCATTTTCTAGAACAGGAGGAACTGAATAGATTGAGTTATAGTTTTGTGGGAAACATTTCAGTAGGACTTGGATGCTGCTCATTTAAAGAGCATTCCGGCATACAACATTTTACTCCTATTAAAAGTATGCAGTACAATGTAAAAATCCTCAATGTATAGTAATTAAATATTTTCAGTAGTTTCCCACATCCTTTTCCATTTCCCGGGCCCAAAAATTAATTTTGGTGTTTTTTTTCCCCCCAAAGGAAAACAATCTATGGGTTCGGGTTAACTTTCTGGCGCCCGGCATCCCCATTTCCCAAAGGCGAAATTTTACAGGGGGGGTTGATTTTGGGGTTTTTTTTAATTAAACTAGGGATCCCCAACCACCCTGGAACAATCTTTTATGGCCCCGACGTCGGGGCCCCCCAAATGATGCCACCCACCCCGGGTTGACTGTATCAGCCCCGGGGGCCCTTGCATTTATTTTCTGCACACCCTGCAGCTGCTTCGCCCAGGGAGAAACCCGGGGGGCCGACCCATTACCTTTCCCTGCCCCCCAATTGTTGTAGATACAGCGCTAAAGCGTTTTATTTTGCCCCTGAAACACGGGGAAGGTAATAAATATATATATAAAATAATTTTAATAATTCAAATAATATTATAATATATATATATATTATATTTTTAAAATATAAATATATATTTATATATTACAGGGGCTACAGGGGCCCATAAAAAAATAAAATAAAATATATATATATATTAATATATTTTATAAATTACAAATATAAAAAATTCTTCAAGGGAAAATATATTTTTTTTCATTTTTATAGGGGGGGCATATACACTAAACCGGGCCACTTTTTTAAAGGTACCCTGCCCCAACTCCCTGGGTTAACACTTAATTTCTAATCACCCAAATAAAATTTTGGAAACGGAAACTACAGAAAAATTTAGGCATGTAAAAATGGTAAAAAAATTCTCCTCATTCAAACCCGGCACCATAGTGGGGGAAAGAAAGGTGTTTTGAGTGCCTTGAAGTGGAAAAGGTTGTTGGTGCCAAAGGGGCCTGGTTCTGGGGTTATTTCAAAAACTGCTGATTTTCCCGGGGAAATTTTCACGAAAAACCCATCTCTAGGGGTTTACAGAAAATTTGGCCCCGAAAAAGAAAAAACATCCCGGGGTGGGAAACCCCCAGTCCTGTGGGGGGGAAATCCCCCTTGTTGTTCCCAGGGGGCCAAAGGAAAAAGGGGCACAACTGGTTCGAGCTGATAAAAAAGGGGAAACCAGTGACTCAAATACCACCCGTTACAACCAAGGGGGCCCAGAAGAGCATCTCTGAACCCCACAGAAACGGCGAAACTTTGAGGCAGCGGGGCCCTACAGAAAGGCAAAGACCCCCCCGGGGGGTCCCCACCCCCTTTCACCCTAAAGAACAGGAAACTGAGGCCCCAATTTGCCCAAGCTAAATCGAAATTGGGACATAGAAGATTGGAAAAAGTTCCCTTTTGATGAGTCTCGATTTTGCTGCGAAATTGGAGGGGGGTTTAAGGGTCAAAATTTGG